>PVJI01028190.1:0-16810 GCA_004026765.1 Micronycteris hirsuta
GTTCTCAAAACTACAACCTAAAAACAAAAACAAAAAATGTATTTGGCAGTATACAAAATTAGATAACCTTTTAAAACCTCATTCTATTTCAAGGAAAAAAGTAAAACTTCTACAGAGAAATGTTTTGACAAATGTAGTTTTTGCCCATAAAAACAGTAAATGGAAGATATTAGATACACTATGAAGACACAAAGATGTATATATGTTTTTTCAAAAAATTCTTTAGTAATACTTGATTCTTTTAAATATAAAATGTTTCCTATACTTACAAAATGTTATCACAATAAGAATTATTTTAGCAAAATCAATTTATTACCAAAACATACAAAACACAGGGCAAAGGCTCAAATTATTTTTAGCATATCACATTCATTTATTTAAGTATCAGAACTGAGTGTCTGCTATAGGCAAATTTCTTGACTAAAAGCTAGTTGCTCTTCCAGATAAATGCAGCCTGGTGCTGAACTTAACTAACTTGCAATCAGGAAGAAAATATGAATAGTAAGAGACTGGAATAAGAATAAAATAAAAACCTAAAGTGTGATAAGAAGCAAACTATAGCAGGAAAAATTAATTACAATTAGGAAAACAATGAACTGATTTAAATATGGTTTGAGGAATGTGGATTGTGTCAGGAAAGCAAATATTTACTCTTCTAGCTTCTTCTGGCCAGTCTAATTAAATTCACACAAAACAAATAACCAGGAGGTAAAAAATATACATTCACTTTCATATGCACTAAGACCCATAGATATGGAGCTTAAGAAATGATCAGAGAAAGATGTTTACATACCTTTAGACAAAGAAATGATAAATGTATGAAGACCTGAAAGACAAAGAAATTTAAGCTTGGGTATAATTAGTGAAGAAACTAAATAGAGTTTATTACACAATCTCCTTGGCCCTGAACTCCCTCTCTCTATGGCAATAAGAATGTTTATCTTCTTCTTTGTGCAGGGGAGGTACCTTTCACACGAGCAATCTATCTCTTGTTTTCCAGGGAAAGAGAGGTGGGTTGGAGTGCTCTTCCTGCACTGACTGTTTCTCAAATAACTTTAATTCACAATAATCAGCATGTCAAGTGGCAAATTTGGGGGTTCTCTGCCTTTGACCCTCATCAGGAAACTTTTGAAATATAGAAATGAGCCTGTGACAAAATCATGGCAGGTGAGCATATTAAAAGAGACGTGAAACATGCAGAGTAAGATGGGAGTCAGCATAATTTTCCTGTGAAGATGACGTGGTAAAGGTTTTAAGCTTTCCAGGTTACATAGTTTCTGCTGCAAACTACTCAACACTGCCATTGTATAATGAAAAACAGATTTAGACAATATGTATTTAACTAAGAATGTCTGTGTTTCAATAACACATTATTTTTAAAAAGTTGAAATCCTATTAAGGGCATTCATTAATGGGAATCATTGATGTGCTTATCTAATATTGTTTACGAGTCAGTAGAAGCTCCAACATGATACAAGTCTCAGAAATTATAATGGTAAATACATGAGCTCTCTGCCTTCAGGAAGCTTAAATCTAAAAGGACTAGTGATCTGCCCAGCTGGTGTAGCTCAGTGGATTGAGCGCGGGCTGGGAACCAGAGGGTCCTGGTTCGATTCCCAGTTGGGGCACATGCCTGGGTTGCAGGCCAGGTCCCCAGTGAGGCCCATGTGAGAGGCAACCATACATTGCTCTTTCTCCCTCCCTTCTCCTTTCTCAAAAATAAATAAATAAAATCTTAAAAAAAATAAAAAAATAAAAAAAATAAAAGGACTAGTGATCTTAATCAAGTCTTTCTATTTTACATGTATATTAGTCTTAAGTTTAAAAAAATTATTAAAGTTTTATTTCCCTTTTTATTGACTTTATTGGGGTGATACTGGCTAACAAAATAAAACCTGTATAGGTTTCAGGTGTACAATTCTCCAACACATCACCTGTGCACTGCATTGTGCGATCACCGCTCCTAGTCAAGTCTTGGCCCCTCACTGTTCATCCCCACTCTACCCTCTTCTACCTCCCTCCACAAACCTTCCCCCTGGCAATCAACGCACTGTTGTCCGTGACCACGAGGTTTTCTTCTCTTTTTTTGACTCAATCCCTCCACCCACCCCCCATACCCCCCCACAACAGCTGTCAGCTGGCTCTCTATCGATGAGTCTGTCACTATTTTGCTTCTTAGTTCATTTTGTTCATTAGTGTCTACATATGAGAGAAATCATACAGTACTTGTCTTTCTTTGACTGGCTTATTTTATTTAGCATAATTCTGTCTAGGTCCGTCCATCCTGTTGCAAAGGGTAAGATTTCTTTCTTTTTCGTGACTGAGTAGTATTCTATTGCGTAAATGTACCACAGCTATTTTATCCACTCCTACTGATGGACACTTGGGCTGATTTCAATTTGACTATTGTAAATAATGTTGCAATGAACATAGGGGTGCATATATTCTTTCAAATTAGTGTTTTGGTTTTCTTCAGATAAATTCCCTGAAGTGGAATTGCTGGGTCATATGGAAGGTTTCTTTCCCCCAAAGATCACTTGAATTTAAAACAAAAAACAAACAAACAAAAAAAAAACCCACAAACAAAAAACAAAAAAAAACAAACCTAAAAAAACCTGAGATAATGATATTATCTCTCTTCTATTTATAAAGCCTCCCTGACCTCCTCTTTTTTTTTCTGGCTATGAGGAATTAGTGTATACCACCACAAACGTCCTGCAATGAACAATTCTAAAAGTTAAGTTCAAAATTATTTTTTCTTTAAAAAAAAATTTAAAAATGCCTTTACATTTTAATAGCAAAGATCCCCTGCATCAATTATCATTAGCGAAAGACAGCTAGCTAGGCAAATAAAAATATTATCATGTTCTAAACAAGGAATATTTAACCATCTAGAGCTGCCACAAATTATTTTGAGGGATCCAGGTGTGAAAGCTTAGTATTTTTAAATAAATTTGAAGAATTACAAATTTAAATAACAGATTGGTAGGACTATCAGTTTTTTAATAATAAAAACAAGAAACCCTGGTAAAAATTAGTGTAACGGAGTGACATTAGAGGAATGGTGATGTGAGAGATCCACTTGGTCTTTCCCACTGAAAATTCAACGAGTTGAAGAGCTATAACTCAACAGAGGATCCCCTGCTCAACATTCAGTGATGCCTGAGAGATCTGCACATTAGAGCATCTAAAGGTGGACAAGAGGGAACAAATGGGAAAGGCGAGAAGGGAGGAGGGCTCAGGTGGGCTACAGATGCAGCCCTGCAGCCAGGAACTCACTGCAGGCTCAGCTCAGAGAGGGGAGGAAGTCAGCCATAAGTAGCCAAGTAGCACTTGGCTAAGTAGCACTTAGCCAAGAGGAGCAGAGAGACTCAGTAGTCACTCCTGCAAGAGTGAGCAGTGCAAACTCTGGCTGAGCCAAGAGATCAAAGCGAGGACACAGCACAGGGTTTCTGCTATGGCTGTCAGGTGGTTGGTATCTCAAATAAAGAAAAAAGCCGCAAAGCCCAGCCATTCCATAGACTCCCAAAATTCATCTCCTGTCATCCTTGATGTGGGGTTATGGAGCACATTATCTGCAAACCACAGAGTATTACAGAATCATTATTTCCCCTGAGTAAAGGGTGGCCTCAGTGACTGATCCCAGGTTGAGGCATGTGGGGGGCAGACTTGCAGAGGTCCAAGATTACCATTCCCAAGAGGAAAAATCAAAGAAAGTGTCTAGATTTCCCCCAGACAACACCACTCCCAAGCATTTTGGCTATACCGACTGCAGCCACCAAGCCCAGTGTTGGAAGTCAGTTTTGGGATTTCACAGAGCTAAAAGAAAGAACCCCCACCCAGTGATTCAGTACCACATACTAGAAAATAATAGAAAGATCTCTGTAGGCCACTAATACAGAGATGCCTAGACAGAGAAGAAATCCATCAAAAACAATGAATAACCATGGTAGTGAGGCAGCTCAGAAATAAATAAAAAATCTTTAGAAAGAAAACTCAAACAAATGGAAATATTTGATATAAATGATAGAGTATTTAAGATTGTAGTTCTGAAAATACTCAACGAGATGCAAGAAAATACAGACAGGCAATTTAATACACTCAGGAAACAAATTAATGAACAAAATGAGTACTTTACCAATGAGATTGAAACAAACAAACAAATTCTGGAGATGAGGAAATTAATAAAACAGATCAGGAATGAACTAGCAAGTATAGCAAATACAGATGGAGAAAAGAATTAGTGATATTAAAGATAGAAACCTAGAAATGATGCAAAAGAAACAAGAGACTTAAGCATTAAAAAAGAAAGAAAGAAAGAGCTCTATAAGAACTATGTGATTCCAACAGAAAACGGAATATAAGAATAATATGGCAGTGAATGAAACAGACAAAAATGTTTCTTTATGGAACTAATATTATAGTTTGAAGATTGAGATAGTAAATATATATATATATGTGTATATATATACATATATATATATATATATATATATATATATATGTCATTCCACACAAAAATAAGAGATATAAGTATCATATGCCTCTTGGCCCTCTCTATGCCCCCTCCTTAGAGAAGTGTCTGTTCAAGTCCTTTGCCCAGTTTTTAATTGGATTGTTTGTCTTCCTGGAGTGGAGCTGTGTGAGTTCTTTATTTATTTTTGAGATCAGACCCTTGTCTGAGGTATCATTGGTATATATATTTTCCCAGACAGTTGGTTCCCTTTTCATTTTGTGGATGTTTTCTTTAGCCGTGCAAAAGCTTTTTAATTTGATTATTCCCATTTGTTTATCCTTTCCTTTATGTCCCTCACTCTAGGGAACATATCAGTGAAAATATTGCTGTGTGGAATATCTGAGATTTTCCTGCATATGTTCTCCTCTAGGATTTTTATGGTGTCATTACTCATATTTAAGTCTTTCATTCATCTTGAGCTTATTTTTGTGTATAGTGTAAGTTGGTGGTCAAGTTTCATTTTTTTGCATGTAGTTGCCCAGATCTCCCAGTACCACCTGTCGAAGAGGCTATCTTTACTCCATTTTATGCTTCTGCCCCCTTTGTCAAATATTAACTGACCATGGAGACATAGGTTTATCTCTGGGCTCTATATTCAGTTCCATTGATCTATGTGTCTATTCTTATGCCAGTAACAAACTGCTTTGATTACAGTGACCATGCCAGGTATTGTGATCCCTCCTACTTTGTTCTTTCTCCTCCAAATTGCTGTGGCTATTTGGGGCCATTTATGGTTCCATATAAATTTTTGAAATATTTTTTCTATGCCTGTGAAATATGTCATTGGTATTTTAATAAGGATTGCATTGAATCTATAAATTCCTTTGAGTAGTATGGACATTTTGATCATGTTAATTCTTCCAATCCATGAACAGAGAGGAGAGGGGACAGGGGTAATGGGGGAAAAAGGGGGAAGGGTCATCAAGGAACATGTATAAAAGGCCCATGGACAAAGTTAAAGGGAGGTAGGATTGAGGGTAGAAGGTGGGGGTAAGTGGGGTGGGTGAAATGGTGACAAGAAAATGGAGACAAGTGCACTTGACCAACAATAATTTTTTTTAGAAAAGGAAAAAGAGATATAAGTATCAATAAAGTATATTAAGGAGAATAGAGAATTCTGGAATTCAGACTTCTTGATATTTTTACATAGGATTTAAATGACTGTGTCAATTTTTTATAGCCCAAGAACTCTGAATTATCTTCCCTCATCCCCCCCAAAATTCCTGCTTCTCTTATGTCTTCTCTTTCTCAATAAATGGTTTTTCTACCTACTAAACTACTCAAGCCAAGTTATCCCAGAGTCATTTTTGAGCCCTCTCTTTCCATCATCCCTTACATCTTATGTCTCAGTAAGTTTTCTAACTTTGTCTCCAGAAGAAATTTAACCTCCATCCATATTTTTTCTTTCCATATTAAAATCCCAGTTCAATTACAGTCCAGCTCTTCTCTTGCTGTCCTTATTTTCTCTGTTTCTTTACACGTGAAAATTCTGCTTATTGTAAAGCCTTAACAATCTGTGTTTCCTCTGGATAGAATGTTCCTCTCAGAGGTATTAGACTGACTTATTTTTATTATTCAAATATAAACTCAAATATCACCTCAAAAATGTCTTATTTGACCAATAAATTAAAAATAGTCTTTCCCAGTCTCTCTTTGCACTGGCTATTTGATTGATTGGTTGTTTGATTCAGAAATATTTATCCTCATCTGAAGTTATTTTAACTTCTTTACTTATCATGTGTCTTCCCATTCTAGACTATACCCACCATGAAAACTCCTATGCTATTTACTTTCGGATCTTCAGTTTCTAGTTCCATACCTGCTGTGTGTTAATCCCCTAATATTTGCTGAATAAATGGAAGAACTACAGGTTAATACCCAGCCATATAAGAATGACCTTTGTGTGATCTGAAGAGTTCATAACCCACAGTTTGGGGAACATGGATTTTATTGAAAGTTATTTGTTTTATGGACATTACACTTTATTTTTCTGAATTTCAGTTTCCTCATCTAAAACCAAGAAACTTAAAATGAATTTATGACACATGCTTCCTCCTGACTTGGAAATCAAACTCATAAGGATTTTTTTCCGAAGTTCAAATATGGAAAAAAATGATTTTACTGTTTTATTTAACATCATTATAAATTTCCAGTGCCAGTGGGGATCATGGGTAGGCTCTCAAATGTGTGGCTGCTTGACAAATCTGGCAAATCAGCGTTTAGTTGCAAGCCCATATGGAGCAACCTTATGCCAGTCTGAGTTCTGCCAACAGGCATAACAGTTCTGGGTCACTCTACTGCCAACTACTTTGATACATTTGTGCCTACATAAGGCCATGGCTAAGACCTGAACACAACGGAAAGCCCCAGGATATTGGCTCCTCTTACCACTGGTACTTCAGCAAGGGAACAGAAGAATACAGGCCAAGGCTATGATCCATAATGAGACAAGCATTATAACCGGTGTGTGCTTGCCATTGTTCTGGTTGAGATTCATTTTTCATGTCAGAGTAAATATGCCAGTTGTTTATCTAAAGCTTTGAGTCTCCTATTGCTGTTTGAGAAAATGAACACTTTTTACAGATTAGGACTTTTATGCTAGTTTTTTGGCTTTAAATATCTAAGCAGAGGGTACTTTTGATGCTTATTTAGATAAGAGCCCCACCTTTCCTATCTCTTTGGAAAGGTAATATCAGAAGCTGGCTGGACAGAGCTTATATAGCCCATCTAACATTGACACGGATGAGGCATTTTGCTGAGGCCTGCTTTGCTATAGTATACAGAGGTAAGTCCTCAGGACAAAGGCTCAGTGAGGGCTCACTCTACAGCACACCCAAGCCCCTTCTGGGCCATGAACCTGTTATTTCCTCCTAAACTCTGAGGGTCCCCATCAGACTCGCAGCCAGAGGAACAGTAGGCTGCAGCAGCTCCACCTGGGCTTACACCATCCCCCATCCTGTCTCCAGGGCCCCTTTTCTCTGACTTCCCAGTGAGCTAAAGGCAGCCCCACCGTGGCTCATTTCTGTGTCTGTGACCTTCACTTTCCCAGTGAGCTGACAGCAGCCCCGCCCTGGCTCACTCTTTTCCTGTAACGTTTCTAGGGAGCCAAAGCAGAGCGCGGCCTAGGCTCTCTCCTGTTACTTCTTCTGCCCTAAGTCCTTCCTTTGTTTCACCGTCCCCAGCTTTAAAAAGTGTACTCTCCAAGTCTCCTGCACTCGTGTTGTGAAATCTTTCCTACTCGAAGTCAAGAACTCGCACACCACAGGCCAGCCTGAGGCAGACCTTCTCCGGGCTAGTCCCTGTCTGGTAACACAGTGAGGATGCTTTTGATCAGAATTTTAGTCTAGGAGCAATTCTATTTAAGAAATAGAAACAAAAAACTTGAACCAGTCTAGCTGTTATAATCAATTGCTATTTTCATAAACAGTGACACTTTCTTCAAAAAAAAAAAATAAGAGAAAGGTGTTTTTTACCCATTTCATGAATTTTGTTTTACATTATTTTATGCTTTCAGCAACAACTATAAAATTTATATGCATGTTACTTAAATTTCTCAGAGCAGAACACTAAAAGCAAAAGAGAATATTTTCTTAACAGCAAGTAAGAACAAACAACCCTCATTTTTTCCCCTACTGTCTCTACAGAAAATAATCTCCACAGAGAAGAAAAAAATAAAGAATAAAAACAAACCTTGAACAAGACAATGGATCACAAAGGAAAAATTTTACAAGATATCATCGTCACATCATTTCCGTTGTTAGGTTTTCCTTCTAAAGGTCCCTATAGTCAGTCACTTAAATAAGCTGGTACACTTGAAACTGCAAGGCACAAAATAGAACTGCTTTAAATGGGTCACATGCACAATGTAACTAAATTTTCTGCTTTTAGACAGGCATGACTTTGATTTTATTTCTTAGGAAGGAAGTTTTCTATACAGAGTTGAGTGCTTTCAATTGAGAAGGAAATGAAGGAAATGAGTCTAAATTATAAGTCTTACAAATCTGGGATATTTTCGTTACAGATAGAAGTGTCAAGCTTGCTGTGTTAAGGAAATCATAAGTTCTAACTTAAGATGGAGATGTTAAAGTGAATTAAAACCTATTCAATGATTGATTAGCCACATTCTCCTTTTCCCTAAAGTTGAAAACGTGGAAAATATTTATGAGGACAAATAAGTTAATAGTTCCATGTACATAAATGTGAGCGTTCTTCCACAGTTATATTCCTGAACACCTCTCTGCTCGTGGGAACAAACCGGACACACCTGGAGATGCCGACGAGAGCTGATGAAAGAGGCACACACAGCGCAGTGACCCGCACATGCAAACCCACCAACTGATTCACCAGTGCATGAATTGCCTTAGGCGCTTTAGTTACGTTTTTAAAAATAAATAATTTTATTCCATTATTAATTATTTCTATTGTACAGACTATCATTTCTCTGAAAGTGAGAATGTTTTACTAACAATGAGTAATTCAAACTGTAATCTTCCTTATAGTTATTTCCACCGCATCAAAACAATCCATTATAATCATTCAGATTTTATATTCAGTATTTTTTATAAATTAAGACAAAATAGCAATTAATTTTTGCCTCTTGAAGACTATCTTAAATTTTAATTAAAGAAAAATAAAAAATTCTATTGGAAAGAATACCAAATTGAACATGTAATATCATATACAAATATATAACAACAACATTCAGAAAACAGACCTCTCAGATGAACTTGACATTCTCTGAAAATAACTGGGGAAATGAAAAAAGGGAATAAAGGGGGGAAGGAAGAAAAGAAGGAAGGAAAGCATTTGGGCAAAAAGCAAATAGCCAATGGTCTTGGTTTTCCCTTGTTTTTAATTAAAATGACTTTTTTAAACCCAGTTTATCGGAGTTTGGTATTATTGGTCAATAGCATCATATAAGTTTCAAATGTACAATATTATAATACATCATTATCTATAGCTTCTATTATATAATCAAACTTTAAAGTGATTGAAGTTTTAATAATTTAGCTTTTTATAATCAGAACTACATTTTACCAAATATGAATTGACACTAGGAAAAAATATATGTATAATGTAATTGACTTTACATAAAATTCACTTCTGTTTTAAGTCACTGCCATCTTAAAAGGCATAGCAGAAACATAAAAGAACTGTTTATTTCTCAGAAAAAAAAATAATTACACTTAATTTTGAGATTATTTTGATAAGAAAACTACTTCCTGATAAAAGCATTTATTCTTAAAACTGCTTGCTCCTACAACATAACCACTTATCTTTAATCTATATTTAATCTAACATGCAGTTTATGCTACTTTATGCTGGTAATCGCCTTGAATATTAAAAAATGATATATCTGTTTTAAAGTCAATATTGATGAAGCAAGGTTAGAAATGAGAAGTTTTAGTACATTCTTAGCATAATTATCATGCTATAAATGTGCTGTGTTTTAGGTTTATTTTAACCTAGGCTTTACACATTAGTAAACTGTTATGTAGGAGGTAAACAAAGTTAGAAAGCCTACTAATGTGGTAATAAGAAGATTTTAAAAGAAACACAAAGGATTAATAAATTTATTTTGAAATGGTAGATTGCAGTTTTCTAATGTGTTTTTGTCCATCAAAAGGGTTTCTATTTATATAAGTATGTTGACAATATTAAAAGAAGAAACAATTATTATATATCAATCATAATTTTACTGCATTGTTTGTTACAATTTAAGATAATAATATGAAGGCTATACTTAATGATAGAGAAATAGAAATTATGATGAAATTATTTGGCCACTTCTTAAAAAGTAAATGATTTATTATGCTATTAATTATTTTTGTGTTTACTTGATTGCTTAGTAAATTAATACTGTCTATTAATTCGAAGAGAATTTTATTACCTCTTTGGTTTATATAATCACTTAAGTCCACTTTAGATTTTGTTTTTACCTATGTATTTAGCTAAATATATTTATGTATTGTGTCGTTGCTGGTGTTGCTGTCTAGTGTTCATGTACAGGTGCAATCATGCAGTATTTGCCCTTCTCTGTCTGACTCACTTCACTTAGCATGATGCCTTCTGGGTCCAGTTGGCCACTTTTGTATATCCAGAGGATTTCATGGAAAATAGAAGATTCCCAAAAGTTTAGAAAACACATTCATATGCTTACATCACTGAAAAAAATAATAATTTGTTATATTCTACAAAGGAATTCAGACTCATGTAAAGCATGGTGCATTCATACTGAAGTAGGTGCTAAAAGTTTGAATCAAAGTGTTCACATTGGCTGCCTGCCTTGCCTTTACCACCAAATTCCAAAGGGAGACTCAATTACCCACAAATTGTAAATCACTCAGCACCTGACTTTCCACTTGCAGATGTATGGGTTGCTCCAGGTTGGCCAATATCCATGATTATTATAATTAATAATAATTTATTAATGACATTCCTCACACCCTTAAAGAAATCACTTTTACCTAAAGCCCATGTATTTTGTTCTTTATTTTCTTTGAAAAAACTTTTGAAACATTAGCCATGCTCAGTTTCCAATACTTCTCCATTTGCCCTTAAATCTCATCATCTACTCTTAAGGACATCAGTGGCATCTGGGTACAAAATCCAAAGGTCCATTTTAATTTTTCCTCAGCCTCACAGCAGCACTTTTTACAGTTCACTCTCCTTATCACCACTAGGTTTCTTGTTTTTGCATCTAAGACATTGTACTTTATGATTACTCCCTACCTCCCCAAGCCCTCCCCTTTCAGCCTCCTCTGCTGTTTCCTTCTGTTTTCTTCCTGCTTGTGCTCCAGGGCTCCAGGCTGGATCTAAACATTTCTCCCTGCACTAACTCTTCCAGTGATCCCATTCAATCAGATGGCTTTTGAGTGTGCAGCCAATATAGATATACAAGTTCCTTCTTAGGGTTTAATGCTCTGAGGGGTTTATATTAAAATTCTTAATTATTTTTCTTTGAATTTGTGTTTTGTAAGTGAAGTATGATGGAAAAATGGAGTAAGCACCAAGCACTTAAAGGCATAACTCATGTATATTCCATTCTTCCACCACCCCTGACCTGGGATTGAACCCGCAACCTTTTGTTGGATGGGGCGGCGCTCCAGCCATCTGAGCAACTCAGCCAGGCCACCTTCCTAGATTCTTCTGAACCAAGGAACCAAAAAGTGAGCCATAAACAAAACACGCATCTGTTTATGTCTGTCATCTACATAAAATCTTGCTATGCCTTGCCATTTCCTTCAGATCATTCCTTTCAATCATCTGGCCCCAATTGCTGACCTCATTCACTACAGTTTTGTTCCCTCTGTTTCTTTTTTTAATCAAAATTGATATGCACATCATGAGTGTTTCAAGTTGCACCTTGATTGCCAAGTGAAGATCTGCTGCTGCTCAAAGCTGGAGTAATTTCTCGATCCCTCTAAGATGGGGAGGCGATTCGTGTTCTGTCCCTGCTCTGCCTACTCTTCACATACACAGACTGCTGAGCTTAAAAAGAAGAATGAGAATAGAATGAGACACATTGGGACTGTAATGAAAGGATGAAGCCAATTTAATCATCTGCAAAACAAAGTATTGAATAACCAGGACTCCATTTAATACACTCTTTTCTTCTCTATTACATGAACCAAGAATTTTCACTCAGAAGGTCTCAGCTATTTGATATTGGCAAAGAGAAATTGCATAGAAATGACATGGAGAAAAAAATGTTTCTTGTTTTTTTATATACAAATTCTGTGAGGACATGTGTAAGGAAAACACACAAGAAAAAAGTTCTACTAAGTCAAATATTGAAATACCTCATACTAAGGAATTCATATGTGTTCTATTTCATGTTTAAGACCCACTGGAAGTAGGTCTAGCACATACCTGACCCAGCATAATTTTCCAAGTAACACTATGGAGAAATGTAGACCTTTTATTATTCCACCTTCTATTTTTATCAATGTCTCCAAAATCTAGTATCAATTTCTAGTACCTGCCGAACTAAGAAAAGAAAAAAACAACAAAGTTTTCTACCCTTTAACAAAAGTCAATAATACTAGAAAAAAACATATGTAATTAGCCTTATATCCATGGGATAACAGTATTGTACACACTTTTCCAGGAATAAAACATAGGTATGTATTGTAAGGTTTTTCAATTCCTAAAACTGGTTAATTTCATTTTAACATGAGGAAGTATTTAGCTAATTGGTTCTTAGTGGGCCTAGGTGGTTTTTCCAAAAAAAATCAGTCTCTAGTTGTTCAAAGATTTTTGCCAAAGGCTCATTTCCAACTTCCTGTCAGACAAAGGGACCATTTTCCCATCAGTATGAACTCATGGGATTAGCTCCATAAAACCAAAGACCGAGTTTGCCTGGTTCACTGTTGTATCCTAGTGTCTAAAATGGTGTCTGGCACAGAGAGAGAAGTTCTAAGTACTCATGAGTGAATGAATGAATTTAATCTAGATCTCCCAGGTCCTGCAGTTGTTTCCAAATTACGGTGAGGGTCTTGTGAAGCAATTCGCCTCATTATCTGCCTGTACCAAGGCTGGGTTTCTCCTTTCCTTTTGCAGAATGTTGAAAGAATAATGATGATAGAATAATGATAAAGGAAAATGATAAAGGAGTATTGATCTGTTATTTTAATGATTAGTTGTGCTTATAGATTCTTGAAAGATTTGCCTTCTTGAACAATTTTAACTCCAACAAAATGAGGCACATTATTTTATGGACATTCTGTAAATTGGATTAAAGAAAATAAGCACACATGATTCAAAATGGCTCCTGTAAAAAATAAGTACTTTAGATATTTAAAATATTTATACTCTGAATAGTGAAAGGAGTATTTCATAGACTGCATCTTAATGATCCTGTTTCTAATTTATAAAATTTTGTTTAAAGAAATTTTGTTTCTAATTTCCAAAATTTTGTTTTTGGAAATAGTAAAATCCTTTACTATTAGGTAAAGGATTACCATAAGTCAACTCCTCCTCACCCCTCACTAAGTCAGCAAGAAGTTTATCAAAATACCATTTCCAAAAACACCCTAAACTGTTCTGAAAAGAATTCTGATACATATCTTCACAGCTGTGTGAAGTTAGACTGCCCAGGCAGACATGCGCACTGTGTCTTAAACTCACTCAGGTGGCAGATATGAAACAGGTTTAGCACACAATCGAACAATTCTAGAGAAAGGCACAGAATAAGGTCAATATGTCCTTTTTGTGTGGCTAAGAGTTTAAAAGCATGAAGTATACTTAGCATTTATTTCTTTCAAATTCATTGAAATATTTTCCATGCTGGTAAGTACAGCTGGTTGATTATGACTGTAATGGCACTTCTGATCGCTTATTTGCTCTCTGCCCTAAATGACTTACAGTAGGGCAGCAGCACTCAAAGGACATTCGTTTATAACAGCTGGAAATGCTGAAGAAAATAACATACAATTCTCAGATGCTATTCTTTGATGATTCTGATTTATTAGGTACAGGGAAAAGTCTCAAAGTATGTGTTTTTAAATCTTCCTAGGTAATTTGTTAGATGCCAGATTTTAGAGCCTGTGTTTTAGAATCTTTACAGTCATATAGTATTATTTTGGGGAAGTCCTGGTCCCTTAATGCTTGAGGTTCTGTGACTACTCAGTACCATACAAACAAAAACGAACTTCCAGAGGTGAGTAAACAAAAGTAAGCTGTATACTCTAAGTTCTGTATTGATTCTGAACCCATTATAAAAGTTACTTTCCTGTCAACTTAGAGAAAAATTGGTTTCTACCTTCCAAGTAATTAGTGTCTAAAAATGTCTACGGTTGTGAAAAAAGTTACTGAAAACAGTGACATTTCTATGTCATGGATAACCCTCTCCCCACATAGTAGCGTACACCGGTCAGTAGACGAGAACTACAAGAGTATTGTTGTCTATCAACTCATAGATGTTTTAAAGCAACTTTTGACACTGCACCTTTGGATTCTCATATAATCTTTTAAATAAATTTCATATTATTTGTTAAAAAATCCATGTACTAAAAAATTCAAAAATGGTGTAATTCAACATTTTAAAACTAATGGAAAAATGTAATCGTATTATGAACTCTAGAAATTCTTAAGGCACTATACTACATTTTACATGAATTTTATTAGATGAATTTGAGGGGGAGAATGAAATGTTGAAAAAAGGATTCAGAGGACTCATAATTTATATAAGAACTCTTATAGGAAGTTTTTTTCTTATATTTCACCTTTTTTTTTTCAAACTAGAAAATAAATACACAGTGATTGCCATATGTTAAGCAACGAAAGTATTTCCTTTTATTATGTCATCTCTTTATTTAATATTCATTCAACCAGACTTGCTCTCTACCATGTGCTGATATTTGAATGTGAATGAGAAACAATGGCTGCCATCAAGAGGCTCAAATTGAAGTAATAAGCATTGTAGTTATACGTAAGTGTTGAGCATAACTCAAGTATTTAAATTCTACAGAAGAAGCTTATATGCATGTTCTGATCCAGGGGAGGTAATAGTTATCACTGTAAGCACAGATGGGGGACATGAAAGGACCCCCCTATCACCCTGAGGTGAACAATACAGCTTGCAGTCAAAAACATGGGTTCACATCCCAGCTTCCTTATCTGAATGTCATGTGCCCATGGAAAAGGGATCCGACCCCACTATAAACTAGGAATGGGAAAGTGCATTCCTCAGAGGGTTGTTTCGAAGATTAAATGAGCAAACACATGTAAAAATTGAGTGTAGTGTCAGAGAATTGGAAGTGTTCAGTAAATCTTGGTTTTAACAGGAGCAGGAATTTTCCAAAAGGCCAAATTAAGACAGAAGGATCCATATGGTTGAAACAGCAAAGAAGAAATGAAATGACTCAGTTTATTCAATTACATAATCTGGTAAACAATGCAATTGAAGTAAAAAGTGGTGAAAATGAATTTGAAATGTCAGGTTAAGATCAAGTGATTAAGAATATTACAAAGCTGGCCAAGAGTTACACTTCAGAAGGAACAAACCTGAATTATTAAATCTGTGCTTTAAATACAACAAAAAGGATTAATTTTACTAAAGAGATGATAATCTTTAAGAAGACTGTTGTCAGCATCCAGTAACAAAAGGGGATAGCTGAGAGGTAATAATGATAGATTTTAACAACCAATTGATGTTAGTAATAAGATAGAATGGGGGTTGTTGTGTGTGTTTTAGACAACTATGCCGACTTAAGAGCAATTGGAGATAGAAATAAAAGAAATCGTGGTAGAACAGAGAAGTAGAACTCAGGTGAAATGTCAGATCTGATCATCATGAATTGGAAAGATAGGTAATAATTAAAATTCTGGGAGTGAAATTGCACAAGAAAAGAAAAGAAAAAGGAGCAGGTTTAGTGTGAGTTCCCAACCACCCTGGGAGCTTGCCAGGTGAAATCTGAAACTGGCAGGTATAAGAAGGGCAGGAAGAGGATGAAGAAAAAGGCAGACTGCTCCATATTAATTGGTAGATGGAAGATTTAATAAGCGAAAAAACTTACAAGGCTTGTCTTGGGTGGCTACAAGATGAGTAGTTTTTCACACCTTCCCGTCAGAATCTTAAAAATTTAAATAGAAGTCTCAGCTGTGTTCAGTCACACACACAGGGGGTCCTTAACTAGATTCAGTTCATACACAGGAGGCCTTCACATTCTCAGCCCAGACAGCCTCATCAACACATTACTATCCCAAGGCTGTGTCCTTGGGCAGCTTGCAGCCCAGGGAAAGAGGGCCGAAGATACATTCCAAGCACAGGGGAGGTGAGGTCCCCCAATTCTGGATCCAGCTCTTGAGTCAAACCAGCTGTCAAGTCTTCTTGAAGACCTTCCACATCACTTAGGATGGAGAACATAGCCCAAGGAAACTGCAACATTAAGAAGGTATATAAGCCATAAAAAAAAAAAAAAAAAAAAAAAGACAGGAGGAGAGCCAGGAGAGTGACTCAGATGTCGTGTTATCCAGAAGAGATGAGGGATTTGATGATCCAGTTTAGTACTGTTTGAAACCTGTGGAGCAATGAAGTAATAAGGCCACATTTGACAAGAGTCTACAAAATACAGCTTAGGAGACTATTAGCAGTACAGTTAGCTTAGATAGCAGGGAACAGAAGACAAATGCGATGGTTCAAGGATGAAGAAGGAGTAAGGATCTGAAAGAGATACTCCCTAGACTAGAATCCCAAGTTTACTCCATACTGTATGCATAACCTTGGGATATGGACTGCACCTCTCCCAATCTCAGTTTTAAGATTAAAATAATGCTTTATGGAAAGAATTT
>PVJI01028191.1:0-16793 GCA_004026765.1 Micronycteris hirsuta
GTTCAGGGCCAAAGCCCCACTGAACAATAAAGGATCTCTGTATTTTCTGTGCCTCTTATGCATGATACCTTCCTTGGAAAGGTGGTAGGGAAGATCTTGCTGAGCTAGGTAGGATTGAAGTAATTCTGGGTTCCAGGCCCAGCACTGGAACACCATTCCTAACAGGATTTAAGTCACTCCTGTTTCCTGACAAGTATTGACAGGAATATTGATAAGGATTCTCTTCTATTGGGCCAGAGAGGTTAGAGTGGGGGCCTTGTATGAAGTTTCCAACAAAGTATTCCATCTTATATAAGAATTGTTTTTGTATTCATATATCACAGATATTAGTAAAATTAAGTTTGTAAAATGGAGGAAAAAATTAAATACTTACCTGCAAACACATGTATCTTAAAATGTATTTAGTGGTCTCAGTGTTTTACAAACCACATTACAAGTGAATTCTATGTGTCAAGGAAGTCTGAGATCAATATCAGACAAATTTCAAGTATGTTTCAACATTATTTTGTCACAAGCACAGCAGCCAAATGCTCACAGCAGTAAGCAATTATTTGTTTTCTTCCTGTGATTTTTTTCCATTCTTCCCATTTCACATGTAAAAAGCAGATATAATACCCGCATGTTTGTTATAGTAATTTTATTGGTGTTTTCTAACCTTTACCATTAGCATGTTTATATTTCTTTGGGGCATGTTTCCATTTTATAGAGGCATCATGCTGTCAAAATCTCCAGACAAAGAAGATGGGGGCTGACTTGTCCTCCTCCAGCAATGCTAATAGAATCTTAATACCTTTTGTTAACTTCTAGAAATGTCAAGCAGTGGTTTACAACTCCCCACCCCTGTATGGCCTTTGTAAAGAAGTCACCCAAATGGTTTGAAACACTCTTGAGCACTGCTGTGCAGGGTGCAGGGCTGTGGATCTCAAGAATGTCTTGCAGGCTTTGTGCACTTAGGACAAGGCATGAAACATCCATAAAAATGGGGATAAAGGAAAAAAATAACGAACCCAAACTTGAAGCCAGTACCTTAGAATTCCTGAGTGTAAAGCTGTGCAAAGGAAACATATCCTGTATTTTTGGAAAGTGATGCTGAATTGTAGCTGAATAAATAATATATCAAATAGGTATGTTAAAGAAAAAATACAGTCACATGTATATGAACATTATTCATCACACATACTAAATATAATATATGCAAATATTTTTCTTTGGGGTGATTTTGAAAACAGCATTTTAAACAAAGGATCATCAAACTTTTTCAAAAAAGGGACAGATAGTATATATTTTAAGTTTTGCAGGCTATATCCAGTCTCTGTCTCAACTCCTCGTCTCTATTGGTATAGATGGAAAACAGCCATAAACAATATGTAAATAAGTTCATGTGTCTGGTTCCAGTAACTATCAGCACTCACATTTGAGTATCACAGTTTTCATGTCATTAGACATTATTCTCTTTTAATTTTGTTCAACCATCTAAAAATGTGAAAGCCATTCTTAGGTTGATGATTGTACAAAAACAAGAGGTGAGCTGGATTTGACCCACAGGTTATAGTTTGCTGATCCCTGCTTTAGAGGGTCAAGACCCATGAGATAAAATGAAATGTTATGACATCTAAAATTTGACAGTATTTTAGATTTGAGAAAATCCTCTAATACTTAATATAATTCACTTATCTTAAAGGATGTGGCTATTTTAAAATACTAAGATAATCACAAGTTAGCTCTGTATTTTATACATTTCTTCTGTAGTTTGTTATACAGCATGTTTCTTATCCTCTGCCAAGTTACTAGCAATTTTGAGTTTATAAAAACTGTTTTGTTCCAGACAGATATCATCTCCATTTGAAATTTAATAATATGTATTGAAAATAATGACAAAAAGCAGCTATCAAACCTCGATTATGAAACAACGCTAGAAACAAAGAAATCCATGTCGTGCTCTTATCATGTACTTGTCAGCACACTTGACTTTCCATTTGCAGAAGTATATATTCTATTTACTGACCTTCAGCCAAGTTTTCTTCACTATAACTATCTCGTTGCTGGAGTTTTAAAGTGAAAACAAACATTGGAAGAATCTTAAGGTATGTATATTTGATTAATATGGCTATTAATCTAGTCCCCAAATACAAAAACAGTTTGAAAAAATCAATGGCTAGAAGAGAAAACAAAAAAATGTAAAATAGAATTTATAAATTGTCATACTGTGTTAATTCAAGGCATGTGTTCATTCTCCCTGTGTTTCTGTCCTTCTTTTTCCCGTAATGGCACTTGTATTAGTTATCTGGTGTTGCATAATGACTTGTCATAAATATAACAGCTTAAAAGAACATACATATTTTTGTTTTTAATTTTTATTTATTTATTTATTTTTAGAGAGGGGAAGGGAGGGAGAAAGAGAGGGAGAGAAACATCAATGTGTGGTTGCCTCTCACATGGCCCCCTACTAGGGACCTGGCCTGCAGCGCAGACCTGTGCCCTGACTGGGAATTGAACCTGCGACCCCTTGGTTTACAGGCCAGTGCTCAATCCACTGAGCCACACCAGCCAGGGTACATATTTTCAGCCTCATAGTGTTTTGGGTCAGGAGTCTGGGCACAGCCTCTCTAGATTCTCTGCTCCTAGTCTCACATAATCAAGGAGTCTGCTGGCCGGTGTTCTCATCTGGAACTTGATGTCATTATCTGGACCTCTGAATTCTCTTCCAGAGTCATGTGGTTGTTAGCAGAATTCAATTCCTTGTAGTTCCTTGAGATTGTATGAAGTTCTGCTTTCTTGTAGGCTTTCTTTGCAGTTCCTAGAGGCACTCACAGTGCCTTGCTAAATGGTCCTCTCAACACATAGCAGATTACTCCTTTAAGGGCAGCAGGAGACTCTCTCTTGTTCTAGTGTGCTAAGAGGGAGTCTTATGTAGTGTAACATACGCAAGAGAGTGACTATCCTATTGCCTTTGCTGTATTTTATTGGCTAGGAGCAAGTCATTGGTTCCAGCTAACCTCAAAGGGAGGGATTATATAAAGGTGTGAGTCATTAAAGGTCACCTTAGGGTGTGTCCACTATAATGCTACTAAACTGATCTAAAATAAATTATCTGTGTCATTCAAATATGAATAATATCGGGGTATGCTCTTAGAGAGTGGCTTATACACTGTTCTACAATCTATAAATATTTCTTAAGAGCTCTCTAATTAAAATGCAAAACTATAGATCAGGGTTTCTCATTCTGGGCACTACTGACATTTTGGTTGGAGAGAGAGTGTGTGTGTGTGTGTGTGTTTGCAGTGTTGACTTAAATTTAAAAAAAATATTTTTTATTGATTATGCTATTACAGTTGTCCCATTTTCCCCCTTTCTTCCCCTCCACCCCCCATTCCCCGCCCTTTAGTTTTTGTCCATAGGTAATACACATAAGTTCTTTGTCTTCTTCATTTCCTATACTATTCTTAACCTCCCCCTGTCTGTTTTCTACCTACCATTTATGCTACTTATTCTCTGCACCTTTTCCCCCTCTCTCCCCCTACCACTCCCCTGTTGATATCTCTCCATGCCTTATATAAGTCCCTTTAACATTTCATATAATAAAGGCTGGGTGATAATAAACTCTTTGAACTTGACATTCTCTGAGAAGCACTTTATCTGCCCTTCCATTCTAAATGATAGCTTTGCTGGATAGACTCATCTTGGATGTAGGTCCTTGCCTTTCATGACTTCGAATACTTCTCTCCAGCCCCTTCTTGCCTACAAGGTCTATTTTGAGAAATCAGCTGACAGTCTTATGGGAATTCCTTTGTAGGTAATTGTCTCCTTTTCTGTTGCTGCTTCTAAGATTCTCTCCTTATTTTTAATCTTGGGTAATGTCATTATGATGTGTCTTGGTGTGTTCCTCTTTGGGTCCAACTTCTTTGGGACTCTCTGAGCTTCCTGGACTTCCTGAAAATCTATTTCCTTCACCAGCTTGGGGAAGTTCTCCTTCATTATTTGTTCAGATAAGTTTTCAATCCCTTGGTCTTCCTCTTCTCCTCTGGCACCCCTATGACTCAGATGTTGGGACATTTAAAGATGTCCTGGAGATTCCTAAGCCTCTCCTCAGTTTTTTGAATTCTTGTTTCTTCATTCTTTTCTGGTTGGATGTTTTTTTCTTTCTGCTGGTCGACTCCATTGATTTGAATCCCAGTTTCCTTCTCATCCCTATTGGTTCCCTGCAGATTTCCCCTCATTTCCTTTATATTATCCTTCATTTGTTCAAGTAATTGTGACCATCTTTCTTCAAATCCTGTGAGCATCCTGATTACCAGGGCTTTGAACTGTGCATCTGATAGGTTGGCTATCCTTTCGTCACTTAGTTGTATTTTTTCTGGAGCTTTGATGTGTTCTTTCATTTGGACCATTTTTTTCCTCGGTGCGCCTGTTATTTTAAGGGGTGGAGCCTTAGGTGTTCACCAGGGCGGGGTAACCCATGTCATTGTGTTGTGACACTGTCTGTGGGGGCAGGGTCTGAGAGAACAATGGCATTTGCTCTGTTCTCTGCACTTCCCCAGCTACCCACAAGCAAGTTGGGCCATTCTTTGCTGGCTCCGGGGTGTGTGGGCGGGTATGCACAGTTCCAAGTCCCTGTGGGTCTCCCCAATGAACTCTCCTCTGAGACCGGGAGTTCCTCCTGCCGCCACCTCAACTTCCACAGGTGTTTTCAGTCAGTGGTTTGAGGCTTTATTTCCCTGTGTTGGCGGGCTGCGCAGTCTGTTCCGCTCCCCAGCTTTTCCTCCCGGTTTATCTGCGCGAGAATGAGGGACCGCCCAGTCCACCAGTCTCAGCCCCGGTTTCCCCGAGTGCGCCTGCCACGTTTTGGCCAGGCGCGCCCGCCACAGGCCTCTCTGGGCAGCTGGAGCGTTGCTGGTACCGCTCCACAAACCGCATCTTGCTGAGTGCTCTCCACCCAGCTCCGCCCCGCTTACCGGTCTGGATGAACGTGTCTTCTTTAACTCCTTGGTTGTCGGACTTCCACTCAGTTCATTTTTCTGTCTGATCTGGCTGTTTTTGTTTTTCCGATTGTTGTTTTTCCTTTTTGGTTGTGCGAGGAGGCACAGTGTGTCTACCTACGCCTCCATCTTGGCCGGAAGTCAGGTTGGAGAGTTTTTTGTTGTGGGGTCTGTCATATGCATTATAGGACATTTTGTAGTGTGTCTGGCCTCTACCAACTACATGACAGTAGCACTCCTTCCCCTAATTGCGACAATCAGAGATGTCTCCAGACATTGTCAAATGTACCCTGGGGAACTAATTCATTGGTAGTTGAAAAACCCTGCTACTGATAAATCTAGTCTTTACTTTTGTAAGAGTGACCTGAGCCAGTCTTAGAATCATTGATCCATAGCACACGAATGTTACAGTGATCCTTAGGTATTTTCAGAGAAGAAAGAGAGAAGTAAATGAATTGGGGATGCATTTTGAAATGTACCCTGGGGAACTAATTCATTGGTAGTTGAAAAACCCTGCTACTGATAAATCTAGTCTTTACTTTTGTAAGAGTGACCTGAGCCAGTCTTAGAATCATTGATCCATAGCACACGAATGTTACAGTGATCCTTAGGTATTTTCAGAGAAGAAAGAGAGAAGTAAATGAATTGGGGATGCATTTTGAATATTTAAGGTGTGGAAGAAAAAATCTAGGAAGACCACATTTAGGCTTGGCTAACCTTATTTAACCTTGGTAGTACTATTAACTGAAAGATGGAATACAGGAAGAGGTGCAGGTCTTAGGACTATACAGAAGAAGAAAGGGAAGAGAGAAGGAAAATGATATGCTGCTTTTGACTGTTTTGTGGAATATCCAAGTGGATTGTTTGATATATAAATCTGAATGTATGCAGTCAAATTAGAACCAAGGATTATTGGTATTTAAACTGTAGTTAAAAGGAATAAAGGAGTGGATGAAATCAGTTAGGCACAACATGTACAATGAACAGAGCAATTGTCTAGATAGAATCCTTGGGATATAAAATATAAGTCAGGAGAGAGGAAAAGAAAAGTCAACTACAGACTTCAAAAAGGAAGAGTCAGAGTTAGGATGAGGAACAGGAGAAAAAAAGAATGTTGATAGTTTAACCAAAGAAATGTGATAATTGGTATCAAATATAGCATCAAATTCCAGCAAGATATCTATTGGATTTGACAGTATGAAATGCAGTTTCTTGGATTTTTCCATATGAAGTTTGGAGGTGTATCATTCAGAGCCTGCTTCAGTCTCCTTACTCAATGATAACTTGCTTTAGTCAGGCCAGTTCATACTGACCTCTTACATAGACTTACTAAGGACCATGCTGTGCAATAATATCACACAGTTTTGCATTCCATCACTGTTTAATCAAGTATCTTGGCTTTCAATTTAAAAGGATCCCAAAAGAGATGTGTAATTCCTTTTGATTAACTTTTGTCCTGAGTTTTACAGAGAACCCATAAAAACATCTTGTTTAAAGCTTACTTAAGACCACAGTTGTAAAGAACAGAGAGAGAAAACCAAAGTTTAAGACTATTGACTTCTAAAGAATACCACTTATTTTCAGTTTATTATTCTTTATTCTTGGCCATATGTTCATGTATATAACTTTTAAGTATTTGCATTCTAGTAGGCTGTATAGGGGTGTTTTATTTGGATCTTTATAAGAAAATCATATATGTTTCTAGAAATGTGTTATTTTGAATCTCAGTTTTTAAAAATACCGTAATTTAAATGAATACATTATATATGCTCATTATATTGATATTATCAGAGGGTCTAATATGAAGTCAAATGTCTCCTCTTCCCTCACACTCCAATTCTATCCCGCAATGTAACATTGTTTGGAATGTCGTATGTTTTCTTTCAACTTTTTTTCTTTTTTTATGCACATGTATAAAAAACAAATATATCCGTATATGTTTGGGGATTAAAAAAACAGATTTTATGAAATTAGTATGATAAAAATACATATTATTGTGCATGCTTTTAAAAACTTTTAACTCCGTATTAGGGACATCCCTTCAAATCAATACATCTGGATCTACCACATTCAATATAAGTGTGGTATTTCAAAGCATTGATGTGAAGTCATTTATCCATTAGTGTATATTCATGTAGTTTTTCGTTATTTAAAGATTTTATTTATTTATTTACTTTTAGTGAGAGGGGAAGGGAGGGAAAAAGAGAGGGAGAGAAACATTGATGTGTGAGAGAAACACAGTTTGGTTGTCCTTCACACACACCCCAACCAGGGACCAGGCCCACAACCCAGGCATGCACCCTGACTGGGAATCGAATTTCACTTTGTGGTATGACACCCAACCAACTGAGCCATACCAGTCAGGGATGTAGTTTTAGTTAAACAACGCTATAATAATCAACATTTATGGTTTGTATTGGCGTATTTAAGTAACTGTTTTTTATACTTAAAATGTTCTTATATTTGGGGAGTCTGTCCTACTCTCCTTGATCTAGCTATCCTTTCATTTTCTGGGACTACCACTACTTTTTAATTGGCTTTTGAGTTGACTTTACAATCCCTTAGATCAGTCATTTACCAACCATAGTAGGCTTTAAAGGTTGAGTTTTAGGATTAGACATTTGTTGGAATTATTTGTTGCTAATATTCTCAGTCATTTAACTTTTTCTCTGTTTTAGTATCTCTTGACTTGTCAGGCGCTTACTGTGCCACCAGCTTGTGTCCAGGCAGTCAGGGTTTTAAATCTATAGCACTTCAACATGGTATGTGCTTGGTGCCTGTAGTATTGATGTCAGACCTGGGCATGGATAGTCTAACTGGAACTACTAAGCTAAAATAAAATCCACTCTTTTCACCGATCTTAGCTATCAGTTATGCTGCTTATTAGGAATGCTTTGGAAGCATACGAGTGCTTGGTTCATTATTCTGCTACAATCATCTTCAACCGCTTTTTCCCTTTTAAAAAGTGTTTCATATTCTCCATCAGATTTTAGGAAGTTGGTTAGCCTAACTAAGATTGTATGAGGTGAGACTACCAGAAACATAGGGACCCAGAAAACTGAGAAAATTACTTAAAGGAATTCTACTTAGAACAAATGTTCCCTGTGCCCCTCCATGAATCCATTTTCACTATATTAAATTTCTTGATGTGGTCAAGTATTCAAACCTAGAAAAATCTGTAGGAATTTTCAGTGAGACAAATCCCCTTGATTCTCATTCATTCTATTTTATGCCACAAAATTGCTAAGAATAACTGGTTTCTAATATATTTTAAACATCAGATTTTCTGTGGAACATAGGAAGAACTGAATTACATACTATTTTTCTCTTTGATAATTGTGCTATGTAAAAAGATAAAAAGGCTGAGACTTGGGCTCTGGTCAGAACTATTTACTAGCCTTGGTCAAACCATTTAACCTCTTTCAGGTCTTGGTTTCTTAATATATAAATGGAGGAGGAGGGGACTAGATTCTCTAGAGAATTACCTAACTCCAAATTGCATGACCCTTTAATTCTATTGAGGATAGAATCTCCTTAAACTTGGACCAGTGGCATTCCCTTAAAATGAAAATGCCTTAGTATGTTTGCCATTGTAATGAGCAAATGTTCTGAAATTAAATCAGTAAAGTGAAATTCTTGCTGCTCTTTCATATGCGTGGTTATATTGTATGATGTTAAACAGCTGCTGTATTCTATCCTGGCTGTAGCCTTTCAGTTCTGGTTGAAATGATTCCTGTGTATATACTGAGAAATAAGGCCAATGCATGATTCAGCACCTTTATAAATCAAAGATTCTATTACAGGCAGAAAATAGCCCAACAATAGCTATTCTATTACACTTCAATGGCATTAGAAAAGAAGAAATACATCAAGTGTGGAACATAGGTCCTCCCTTTTAATTCTGCAGTACGATAAGGCTATGTAGCTTTTAGTTGTTTCTTCTGTCCATTGGTTAATGCATTGACATCTATGTTGAATGACATTGTCATCTTCCCCCACCCCCGACAGAATATCAACTCTCTTCTGTGTTTTGGTAAAGAAACTGACTCTACTATTACAGAGTACACAGTATCATTTCAATCTATCTCAATTGGAATTTTACTTCCCAATGCCTAACAGGGACCATCTGTACAAAATACATGCTTTTTTGTATTTGTATATAAAATTAGCTGATTTGATAAATGAAATTTATTTAATATAAAAATTTTAGGTGCAAAATGATCTTAAAGGCTTATTGCTGTGTGGTCTAGTCCCACTCTTCCAGTCAAACCCTAACTCCCAAGGTATATGTTTTATCATATGGAGATAAGTTAGACATTTATCTTTAATGTTCCCTCCACCATTTTAAGACAACAAGCTTGAAACTGTCATTAAAAGCTGCTATTTAAAAACCAACAATTATAGGATCCCTATATAGTGTGTCAAGTAATTCACTTTACCCCAGTCCATTTTAGCTCAGAATTTCAAACTTACAAAATTTATTTGGTATAAGCAATCAATTAATTTTACAAGAGACATGATGTTAATAAATTATTTAGTAAATGAAACCTGTTCATCACAGATTAGAACACCACACACTAGATAGCAGCAACTATGAAAAATGAATTCTATGTTATATAATTTCAAAATTTATAAGATAAAACCAGAAAAGATACGGCTAAGCCCAATTTGTAGAAAATTTTAGGGGACAGGAGGGTTTGTTTTTTTTTTCCTCTTTTGCAGTTAATATTCACAAATATAGAAACTATTTTTTAATAGTGAAATTTTCTTTTTTTCTTTTTTGTTTTCTTGTTGTTGTTCAATTACAGTTGTTCCCATTTCCCCCTCATTACTCTCCCCTGCCCTACCCACCCACCACCTTCTATTTTCAATTCCCCTGCCCAGTTGTCTTTGTCCATGGGTCCTTTATACATGTTCCTTGACTTGACCCTTATTTCTTAGTTTCCCTGGACAGCAACATATTTAACTTCTGTTCTTATTATGAGAAGGCTAAATAATGTTTTAATGTCAACTTAGAAAGTGAAATTTATACTTGGCCAATAGAAGCTATATATACTCTTAGAAGATATATAAAATTAACCTGACACATTAAAGTAGTCCTCAAGTATCTGTATCTAATTCTAAACAATATTTCATTATATAGATGGGCATGAAAGAATTTAGTAATTTAAAACTAGAGTTGACTTCACTGTTTTATTTTTATAGTGAAATAAATCTATTTCTAAAACCCAAAGAAATGACACATTAATACACCCTCAGTGAAGTAAAATCAATCCTACAGGTCACTGCTTGACTTTGTGGGTTAAAATTGCTTTCACAATCTTATTATTAGTGCTGTTGCATTGGAGTCTCCTAACTCCATTACCACAGAGGTGAGATTTTCCTTTTTATAATGGCTTGCTACCTATCAAAATGCAAAGTACAGGCCACTTTGAATACACATGATTTTACTAAACTGGAAGAGATTGAGCTCATTGCCAGTAATTTATCTAACAGGCAAACTTTCAAAATTTACAAGTTGTGGAAAAATGCTGGAAGAATAGATAGGTAAATGAATCACTGGCACATTTAAGGATGAAGTGGTTTTGGAATAGGTTGCTGAGTTTATGGTTGGCTTATTTCGCCTTCTTTTCCACCTTTTTAATTTATAGCTCCCTCAAGATGGAGAAGAATAGATAAGGAAATCCACTTCTGTCTTTTTATTTTACTGACAAATCCATACTCTAATTTCTTTTCCACATGCTGTTTTCCAAATGTCACAAGATTAAAAGGCTGTTGGGTTTTACTCAATTTTAAGTGCTTCTTCATATGAGAAGTGAACTAGATTATGTGTGTGCATACCTGGTGCACCTCCAAGGGAAACAATAGCAAAAATAGCTCGCCAATCAACAGGTTTAAAATCTAATAGAAATGTATTCAATGTAATGCAATCCTTTACCTCAGGGCTGAGCAAAGCATGTTTACTTACCTCTGTTTCTTTTTCATTTCCATATGAAAAATGAGTTTTGCTTTGATCTGTTTTTTTATTTATGTGTGCATTAAATCAAGAAACTACATAATGGAATTTATACCTTCTGGGACTGATAGAATACTGTTATCAACTGAAAACAATGCTTATATATTGTCATAACTACCTATCAACAGAGTAATAAAGATTATATATTATTTTTGAAAAAGCATCTTTAACAGGGCTAGGTTTGGTTTTCATCCAGAATAATTTCACCACTCCCTCTCATTCTTTAAATATGCTACTTTGAATAGGAGAATTGAAGGAAAAATTTTTTTTAATAGGACATCTTGTTTCATTAAGGAAACTAATTTCTGCTCCTCAGGAATCTTCAACTGAAACTTGGGGAGTAGTATAAATAAAATTTAAAAAAGAAAAAAAAAGAAGGATATGTCTGCCTTATATTTAATTTTCTTATTTTAATTGTATTTTGCCAATTTAGGAAATTTACATTTAAGATACATCTGTACAGCATAAAGTTGAAAAATTAGTTGAAATTATCTAATGGATTTGAGTTTAAATAGACAATCTAAGAAAAAAAATCAGATCTCAGTGTTTCCTACTGGGAAGAGTTCATAGCTTAGACCAAATTGTGATTCCCCACACACAAATCTAGGCAGTGAAGGAACTAAGATAAGGTGAGGGAGAACAGAGTTTGCCACCCCAAAATATGCCTTTTAGGGATATTGATTATTTTCAGCTGGTTATTTTTAAGGAACAAACGACTCAAGAAGAGTCCTTACTTGCCTAAATAAATTCGGATAGAAAAGCCTGCTCCTGGAAGGGAGATCCTGTCAGCATAGTAAGACCTGAATCTGACAGACAGGGAGGAATCTAGCAAAGCCTGTTTGCTGGACTCCCCTCTGTGTCCCATTGTTTCTGGGTGGCCTGGCAGGAATTTGTTTACCGCATGTTTGCTCTATCTCATCTGTGATTTGCCTGCATTTCCTTTGAAGTCCCAAACCCCTGCCTCCCTCTCCTTAGTCTAGAATGGCACATTAAGTCTCAACTGCCCAGTGCGTCCTCCGGTCTCAGATTCTTACGGAACACCTTCTATAAATTTGGTCATTTTTTCCCTGTTAATCCGTTTCATGTCAATTTTATTAGACCAGCCAGAAGAATGTAGAAGGAAAATTATTTTTCCTCTTCTGCTAAGGCAAGAGGAAGAAGCCAGCAGAAACACTGAGAAAATATTACATTAGAAGTTTTGGTGTTTACTGATCATGAAGAAAATTCTGTGGTGTGTGATGTTCATAACAAATGTCAATTAGGAATTTGGACATCAGCTATTTCCTGTAGCTGTACTTATCAGAGGTTCAAATTCAACCTCTTTTATTTGAATTTCAAACTTCTTCACACACACTTTTTCTCCCTTGTCTTTTATAATACTGATATCTATCTAGGGCTATTGGAATAGTTGTGAAGACTGCTTAGTGCAGAGTGACCAAATTCATACACCCCGGTGCTGAGCCTTCCTGCCTCTATCTGCTTCCACCATCAGCTTCCGCCTCTATCTCAAGAATAATTATTTCCTCTGTAACATGCTTTCTTGAATGGATGGTGGCCATTGTCCAGGCTTCTTGACTCATGGTTATTTATAAAAGAACATTTCAGAAACCTGAAGCTCCCAAATCTGTCAGTAGATGAACATGTATTATTCTGGTTTGCCTGGGCAGTCCTCATTTACCCCTGTTGCTGCTATGTAACTATTCACAGTGCTCTCTCTCACCATGTGTGGCAGGCTGAGTAATGTCCCCACCCCAAGTGGTAACCAGAAAGACCATGCCATTATTAGAAACTTGGAACCTTTAACCCTACCTCCACCCTCTGGGAAGAGGAGAGAGGCTGGAGATTGAGTTAATGATCCATGATGCCTACACAACGCCGCCTCCATAAAAATCCCCAAAGCATGGGGCTCTGGAAGCTGCTAGGTTGGTGAACATATCTGCATGCTGAGACATTGTGTACGCCAATTCCATGTGGACAGAAGCCCTTAAGCTCCTTCTAGACCATGCCCTATGTATCTGTTATCTGGCTGTTCCTTTGTATTCTTTAAAATACTTTATAAAAAATAGGCAGTAGTAAGTAAACTGTTTTCCTGGGTTCTGTGAGTCGTTCTACAAAATTAGCAATCAAGGTGGGTGTAAGGGTGGTCGGTGACATGGGCTGTGAAAGAATTCACAAAGAAAAGAAAGTGCAGAGAGCAAAGGTTTTATTTTACTTTTCCAAGGGAAGGAAAGGGCTAGGTGAAGAGAAATGCACCAGCACTAGCACTGAGGGGTTAGGTCTTTAAGTTTTTATCAGGTAATGGGGTAGTTGTAGAGCAGGATGTTTTAGTTAGTCTGCAACTTGTTGCGATTCTATCTTTGGGTGCAGGGTCCAGTAATCTGGTTGTTGTGGTCTCCTATGTCCTCTTTCATGGGTTCTAGGAGCCTCTGCACCTTCAGGGCGCTTCCAGTAATTTTCTAGTCCTGAGGATAAAGTGTCATAAAACAATTAGGGTTAGTCATGTTTGAAGGTCCAGCCAGCTCTGGGAAAGAAGGCCTGAGAAAGTGGCTTTTGTCCTAATGGGGGTCCTGGAAACCCCTTATTTGTAGCCAAGTCAGACAAAAGTTGTGAGTAGTTTGAGAACCTACTACTTGCAATTGGCATCTGAAGTGGGAGGTAGTCTGTTGAGACTGAGCAGTTAACCTGTGGGGTATGTGCTAACTCCAGCTACTATCAGGATTGAACTGAATTGTGGGACACACAGGTGGTGTTGGAGAGTTGGTCAGTGTGAGACAAAAAACAAAACAAAAAAACCCCACATCTGATGTAGAAGTATTATGAGTAAAGGGAAAACCGTGTAGTGTGCTTTTCCCTAGACACAAACTTTTACGGCTATTTCTTGATCTGTCAGTTTTAGCAAGTAATCTCAACTTTCAATTCAAAAGTTGGATATGCCGATCGAATTTTATTTGCTTCTCTAGGTCCAATCTCTGTCTCTCTCTCTGTTCTGCTCTGTGTCCTAGGAGGACGACCTCTATGGACTGGATCACTAGAACCTCCTTGACCTTCGGCTGATAATTTCATTTTGCCAATGACAACTATTGGCAGGAAGTCTAAGGTCCAGAGCAGAGAGAGGTCAGGTGTCTATTCCAGGTACTCGATGATCTTCCCTATCAGATTACAGTTTAATAGTGGCTGTGTTTACCTACCTATGGCCATTGTTCCTGTTGGGAGGCCCCTTCCTACAGTTATAGGTCGTACCAGTTCCAGTAACACTGTTTTCTCCCATGCCTGCTTTTGTAAGGCTAGGAATAGCTTCCTACTATTGTTAGTCTCTAGATGCATCACCAGTTCTATTGGGTTCCTTAATCCTTCCCTCAACTCTATAGTCTTTTCATTAAACTTCTCTTCAACTACCTTTTGAATAAGCTGTTTTAGGCAGAAACCATGACTAAATGATATTTAGCTCCCACATTTTTCACACACTTACCCTCCTCCTCCCATTCTTTCAGCATAGTTATTTACTATTTAGGATATAACCAGACAAAAAATAGGACTTAAGGAAAAATATTTTTAAATGATGTAAAACTTTTAATTGATTGATTAAAAGTTCTAGAGAGAGAGTGGGAGGGAGAGAGAAAGAGTTGGTGGGGGGAGAGAGACTGACCGATTTGTTGTTCCACTTATTTATGCATTCATTAGTTGTTTCTTATATGTACCCTGATCAGGGATCAAGCCCGAAACTGGGGATTGAACCCATGACCTTGGAGTATATTTATGACATTCTAGTTAACTGAGCTACCAGGCCAAGGCCAAGAAAATATATTTTAAATAAGTATTTAAACAGAAAGAGTTTAATTCAGGGAACTGACTATTCAGTTGATGGATTTGTTAGGAATCCAAAACTAGGTGAGGTGGGGCAACACAGACACTACCATCAGCAGGAAGCAGTTACCATCCATGGGCTAGGGGGACAAAGCCATTGTGGTGTTACTGGTGTCCAGGGCCCAAGATCACTTGGTAAGTGTTGGAGCCATGTCAGGACTGCCTGGAAGGGTCACAGGAGGAACGATGGAGATGCAGACATTGCCACAGATGCCAGCTGAAGTATACAGGTAGCAGAAGAAACGTAGATTCTCCCTACTCCCTGTCCTCTAGTCTCACTTGGGTGCCTCCCATAGGCTGAACCTAAATGGAAGCCAGATAACAAGTAAATTTAGATATATAATTTGCAGGAGTCATACTTCTGAGATAACAAATTATCCAAGGGAAATTTGGGGGCATTTGAACTCTTTTATGTAGGCCACCATTCAATTCAGGCAAACTATTAGATCCACTTCCAGGTGCTTCTTTCACCTTGCCTATTCAATGCCAAATTGCAGGTAAATTTACCCATCTTGATACATTTTACCTGATTTAACCTTATGTTCTCTTCTCCTCAGTCCAGCAAACTTAAAATCCATTCCCACAATACTTGCTGATTTCTTGCTTATACAAATTAGCAAGAACTTGCAGTTACATTGGCTTTAAGTGCTATGTCCTCCCCAGATCTTGAAATTCTCCCCTGGGCTATGCTAGAAACTGACTCTCCAAGGGCAATATGAAGGCAATATGAGTGGGGGCATGTGTTCTTGAGGAGTTGCTTTTCACTACCTCTGTGAAGTTATTAAATATTCTTAATTTTTTCTTTTAAATCAGCTTTATTTTTAATAGCCAGAACCTGGAAACTGCCTAAATGTTCATCAGCAACTGATGGATACATAATTGTATCCCATTCATACATAGCGAAGTATACTCAGCAACAAAAAAGAATGACCTATTGATATTCTCAACGCTAACTAATCTCAAAACAATTATGCTTATTACTAAAAGAAAGTAGGGAAAATAATTTCATTACATTAATATAAAATCTAGAAAATGTAAACTTACATCATTGATAGGTTCTTGGAAACAATGGCATTAAGCAAAATGGCATATAATTAAACAAATTCTGTCATACACTAATTTGCATAAACAAGACAAGTTCCTATGGCATTTTTCTTGTCACACAAACACCAAACTTCTAAACCAAGACCTAAAATCTTCTCACATTAAACACTGAAATAAATGTAAGCTATATATATACTTAAGAAAGATTAATAACTTCCTAAGATGGCGGCATAGGTGAATGCACCGTACCGCCTCGCACAACCAAACAAGGGAAAAAAAGAAATATACACATCCAAACACAGCCAGATCTGACAGAAAATCATATTGAGAGGAAGTCCGACAACCAAGGAATTAAAAAAGATACATCCATCCAGTTTGGTGAGCCAGAAGGTGCAGAGCGAAGGGAGAGCGCTCGGCGACCCCGCGGCGAGCAGGTGAGCAGATGGCAGGTCCGCGGTTGGAGGGGCGGTCCCCGCGGGGCTGCAGCACACCCAGACGGGGACCGACTGAAGCGCGGTCTGTGCCCGGCTCATCCGGACCCAGCAGGGCCGAGAGACCGGTGGACTCGGCAGGTCTGCATTCGTGTGCAGAGAGAACCTGAAAGAAAGCAGGGCGCAAATCAACGGCGCAGATTGAGAGCAAGTGAGGGGGTGGAGTCCGCGACCGGAGGAACGCCTGGCCTCATAGGAAAGTTCGCTGGGGAGACCCTCGGGGGATTGGAGCTGGGCAGCTCGTCCACCGACCCCAGAGCGACCCCCGGAGTCAGTGCAGAGGGGCCGGAAGTGCTTGCAGGAGGCGGTGTGGGTGCGGAGAGCGGAGAAGGCGCCATTGTGCACTCAGGCCCCGCCCCCAGAGGCTACGGTCCCAGCACAACTACCGGGAACTTCCCTGCA
>PVJI01028192.1:0-16806 GCA_004026765.1 Micronycteris hirsuta
AACACAGCAGCAGTAAGACAAATTTCAAATTGAGGGACAAAGAGAATTTGGAGGAAGTTTCACTGCCACAGTAAACTTTGAACTAGATTTTAGAAGATAAGAAATATTTCTATAGTTTATTATGATGAGAATGAGGTGTTATTACAGCTGGAGGAAAGAGTTTAAAAACATCCTTGAGACCGGAAAGTAAAATGGCAGAGCTGGAAAACAGTGAATAGTCTTCTGGAGTGTGTAGAGAAAAATGTAGGCTGAGACCAGGTCATAGACATACCTAACTATCATGTCTAAGAGGAATGATTTTTTTCTCTGTAGTTATTGGGGGTCCATTAAAGTTTGGGAGCTAGGCGTTTCTGACTTTCTAAGAGAATCTCTGTTGTGCAGAAGAGAAGCGGGATGGCACTATTATGCTACCATGACAGCTGGCAAAAGGGTTAAAAAGAACTAATACCAGCAGTGGGAATAGAGAGATTTGCAGTTATTTAGATGGAAATAATTATAACTTTAGGAAGAACGATTGATCTTGTAACTTCGTGTTGACTACAGTGTTACGTGAACATAGATATAAAACTCTAAGAGTAAATTGTTATAACCTCATCTCTACTAATGAAACCACATTGTCCCAAGAACTAAACCACTGTGAGACTAGGAAGATGACTTCCTGTTGGTCACTCTGAACATTCACTTCCTTTTTATTATGTATATTTTTGTGAAATTAATTTATACAGCTTTCTCTACCTTCGTTTCTCATTTGTATATTTAATTTCAAATCCTAAGAAATGAAGCAAGATTTCCTCGATGCTCAAAAATGTAATGGTGTGAAAGATATATGATCATCAACATACTGCGGGTCTCACCAAAGTATAATTTTATCTCATCAAAGTCTATAACGTAGACACAAAAACATTCTTAACTTTAACCAGCCATGATTGCTAAATTGGGTCATTTGCCAGGAAATGCGCTCTTAACAAGTACATGGTTTAAAAGAATAATAACTTTAAGGAGGCTTTCAACTCTATGCCCATGCAAATGAATTCCAAGGGACTAAGAGCCAGTTTTTTTCTGTCTACTCAAAATTTAAGGTTAAATTTTAATTTCTTATTCCTTGTTTTTTAAATTATTAATTTCAGTTAAATAATAAAAAGGATATATAAAGTAAGGTGGTGAGAACAGTCTACAACACTGCCATATTGCCATTACCATGACTCCTCTCCAGTAAGGAGATGGTCAGAATCCAATATTCTGATCCCAGATGTAATGGTGAAGTATTCAGTTACAGGAGGGAAACTAACTGAATGGCTAGTAATTACTGGTCATTGCAGCAAGGGTATCTAACCTGTGCCCATGGGCTGCATGCAGTCCAGGGTGGCTATGAATGCAGCCCAACACAGAATCATGAATTTACTTAAAACATTATGAGATTTTTTATGTGTGATTACATGCCACAGTGTATTTAATGTGTGGCCCAAGACAACTCTTCTTCCAGTGTGGCCCAGAGACGCCAAAAGTTTGGACACCCCTGAGTGTCATCAGATCTTTCTAAGGATCTTTTTGTCAACTATGATTAGGAAGGTTTTGGTTGAAAGATTTCAAATGGACATTTTGGAGATTCATGGGCATTGTAATATACGTACTCTGTATTTTTTTTTTAATTTTACCTTTTTAGAGTACCATAAATTCTATTTAGACTAGTAAGTGGATTGGAATCTTACATTTTCCCTAACTAAAATCTGTTCAAATTCTCTTTCTGCCATTTAATAGTTGACCTTTTATAAATATTTTAGTTTATACACATTTTAATTTATCTGTGCCTCAGATTACCTAACGGTAAAAATAAGACTCCAAATGTCCATCTTGCAAGATAATTCACTGGATTTAGTGAGATGGTGTAAGTAACACGTGGACATTCAAGCAAGCGTAGTGACTGGTCTTATGACATTTCCCAATTCTCTTTATACTTCAGATCAGCGATTTTCAACTGGCGAGCTGCAAGAATGTTTACAAAATGCCTCACTGACCTCTTTTCCCACATAACAACAACCAACACAACAATCGCTGTCTGGTGTGAATGAATCAAAATTATACTGATTATTTTGTCAGATCAGCAAAAAGATATATTTTTTTGGTGTGCCATAGAATTTTGTATTTAGTTTATGTGTGTTATAAGATGAAAAAAGGTTAAAAATCATTGCTTTATGTCATATTCCCAAAGGTATTTCTACTTTACAACATATTTATAACTGACTTTTTGGCTAATTGCTGTAAATCTATGAAGACATGAAATTCTGATTTTCTAAGAACTGAACTAAGAATTAGATAACCTTAAAATAAGATTTACAAATTGTTCCTTATTTTACTAATTTACAGGAATGAATATAATACTTTCCTAATTTTTTTCCCTACAAATTTGAAGCAGGTGTTAGGCTTAGTATCCTAAGCAGATAATATATTAAAGAAACAACTTGACAATCAACATAAATTGAAAACCTGAGACATGCCATGTCTAAAAAATAGTTTTATTAGGACTTTGTGCAGAAATTAGCATAAATATAATATTCTTTGTTACATTGTTCCTAGTGTACCAAATAAAATTATATACAGATTTCTATTCATTGTCGTCTTAGAGAGCACCATGGCTTCTTGAAGATTTGGTTATCTAGGAAAATATCCCATAATTCAAATTCCCCACAAATTTAAAAGTGCCTCTCCAATTGATCCATGTTAATTGTACTCTTAGCAGAAGAAATTTTTCTGACAAGACATAGTTGATTCACTTTTTTCTTAATGGTTCCTCTTTTAAGAGGATGGTATTAGAAAAAAACTAATAAAAATAATTAATATAATTAAAATTTACCAAATAGAAAAATTATTAGTTAATTTTTAGACTGAGTTTTTGTATATTCTTATAATTAAATGTGATATATGTAAATGCCTTCATAGACAGACATTTACAGAGCAGAAAGACTTTATTCTTTAGGTCAGTGACCTAATAAGAATAAAGAATTAACAAAAATGATGTTAAAAATGCTGCTATGAAACAGATAACAAACCCAGTCTTCCTAAGGTTATATTTCCACTGTGTCTTAACAATTGACCCCATGTGAAGCAGTAGACATTTAATGGAGTCTGTGCCATAAGATGTAGGAGTCATCCTTTTATCCCATGGATATAGCCAAAGACAGGAGAGCTATGAATTCTGCAAGCAGGTCACCACAGAAAATAAAATTTTATCTTAAAAAAGAAAAATAATAACCTTCTCCAAAAGCTCCTTTAAACTACTTTCTGATGATTTATAATATATCAATTGACAAATTATATGTATGTAGCTATGGCTAATATCTATCCATTTAAACTAAAACAATCATTTTCATGCAAAAATAAATGTTTTATTTACCAACAGATCTGAGAATAGAAACATTCCTTTTCAGGAACTTTCATCTAAGCTTTAAGTTTTTGTTTTCTTACTTTCTTTACATGAAGGTATAAAATAAACTTTTAAGTTGAATTACATTTAATAGGTTACAAAATGGTGAGCTATATAGAATATGTATTTTAAAAGATAATCATTTTCTGTGACACTTAGGAAAAATACAGCGTCCAGCAGAAGTAACACCTGCTTGAGTGTGGTTGGAAGGGTAATAATATGGGTGTAACATTTATAGTTTTAGTTTGAACATTTACCTAAAATGTCATATGGTATGCTTGAATGTGATATTGTTATGTTACAGAATTACATGCTTATGATGTTGTGATAAAAGATTTTGTAAAAAAAGGGGGTGTTATTCATGTCAGACCTTGTAGTCTATGATTTGGAAATTCACATTTATAGGAATATTAAAAATTGGAGAGTATTTAGCAGAATGCAATAAAATAAAAATGAAATAATGTGAGAAGATTATTTCATCTAGGAAATCTGACGAAATGATTAAGAGCTAGAACAATAAATCACCTTTTGCATACAACATAGTAATGACAATAATAAGGCCTCTCTCCACCACCGGTAGAACCAGCAAAGACTTGGACTAAAGCCAAGAAAAGACTATGAAAAGTGGAAGGTTGAAAATATTCCCTGATTATCTTCAATTAATGATGAGCAGAGAGCAAATGAATGACCCAGTGATTCCACTGCTGTGAAAATACCCTAAGAATTATGAAATACCAATTCAAAAGAACTTAGGCACCCCTATGTTCATAGCAGTGTTATTTGCAATAGCTAAGTGTTGGAAACAGCCCACCAGTAGATGAGTGGATTAAAAACCTGTGGTACATTTACACATGAATACTACACAGCAGAAAGAAAGAAGTCCTACCTTTTGCAATCATCTGGATGGAACTAGAGACTATTGGGCTAAGTGAAATTAGCCAGTTGGTGAAAGACAAATACCATAGGACCTCACTTGTAACTGGAATCTAATAAACAAAATAAACTAACAAGAAAAATTGAACCGGAGACATGGAAACATGGAACAGACTGACAGCTGCAGGAGGTGAAAGAAGGGGAAGGAACTAGTCAAAGAACATGTACGAGTGACTCATGGACATGGACAACGGAAAAGGGATTGACTGTGGTCAAGAGGGGTGGGCTGGGTGGAGGGGAGTAAAAGGGGAAAAAGGAAATTGGAAAACTGAAATAGAATAAACTAAATAAATAAATAAATAACATAGCCCTCCCACCTAAGGCCTATTCCTCTGCTACAAGAATTTCACCAAAATTATAAGTTTTAGTGTTTCCTAAGACAGGTTAAATTTATTATGTACCTACAATTTATAAGATAGTGATCAAACACGTCCTGCCCCCATTTAATGAATAGTGGTACTGGGAAACAGATTCTTCTGTGCTCTAAGCATCCCACCAGACAAGTGCGCTTCTGGAAGACCTGACATGGGCTCTTCCTGGGACGCCTGGCTGGGCTCCCTCTGTAGGTTTCCAAGTGAAAACAGGTTTCCAAGAACCCTGGAGCCTCTTGCTCAAGTCGTTCCACCTACCACTTTATTAACTATTCGTTTTCTACTCAAGAATTCACAGTTGAAGACAAAAAAGAAAAAAATGTTTTCTGCAGCTAATGCTTTTCTAATGATGCTTCTCTTTATAATTATCTAAACATGGAATTCTCTGGGGAAAAAGAAAAGACATAGAATCTTCTGGAAGCAAGATTTACGGAGGAAGAGTTTTCTGTGTTTCCGGGGCCCTAGAGAAAACATAATGTCTATAATAAGAGTTACTATCATTTACTCCCATTGTCAGGTCACCTGAGGGTTGTTCAATAAAACATTAATTGGTCAACTTTGCTTTTACATACAGGGAAAAACATCAACTTTGGAGTCAGAATACAGGACTCACGCTAACCAGTCAGGATCAAAGGATACAATATAAGGAAACCACACAATGACTAACATTACACTTATCACCACACTGACAACTGTAAGCACTAGAAAACTTTCAAATACTGGTCTTGCCCCTGACTGGGCTGTGATATTAAGCAAATTATTAAACTTTCTGAGCCTCAGTTTTTAATCTGTTAACTGGGGATAATATCTACCTGAAAGGTTGTTGAGAAAATAAATTTGGCTTCATTTTTGGTAAGTTCTTAATAAAAAATGTAACTGTTATTAATTTATTATTAGAGTAGAGCAAAAGGAAGGAAAAGTTCCCCCTAGGATGAAGGAACCTGGTACAGACAAAGGTAGAGCATTGTAAAAGTCAGTTTATTATTGAAAGATCCAAAAAAGGCAAAGGAAGAGAAAGGTGTAAAATGAAGGGAAAAAATATAAACATTAGCATACAGTATACAAAATACATTCCTTAATCAGGCATCCATACTTATTAGACTTTTAAGAAGCATCCAGTGCCTTAAAAGGTTTTTGAGAGCTATGCTATTTTTAATAAAGTCTCACGTGAAGCACCAAATGAGCTCTCAAAAAGCCTGGAAGAGCAATTCCTTTCGATTTCTATCAATACGATTTGCCCAGGTGTAATGTGCATCATGCGGCTCACATCCAGGAAACAGAACAACTGCATTCTTCACCAGTGAAAGCTTTGAGGTCCCCGGCCTGCGGAGCCATTCCCAGAGTATGTTCGAAAAGATCAGAAAGCGAATAGAGTAATAACCAGCATCTTTTGATTTTAAAATGTACCTTGTTGTACATTCACCTGGTTGACATGAATGAAGAAGACTCAAACAAAATGTTGAGTATGATTTTATATAAAGTACTATTTTCTTCCCAGATGCAACACAAATAGCTAAGCTACTATGAGAATTTTTTTATGATTTTAGGAAAGGAAATAGGTGAATTCTTGTAAACAGACCTGTTTTTAAAATATAGCATGATTTGGATATTTTTTAATAAACACTTGGTTTTTATTACTCACGGAAAATTTGCTCACATATTAAAAGTGCCTGTTTTGTGTTTAACCGCATGTTTCAAGTGCATGCTTGATATGAGTGCTTTATAATTAGGGCTAAATACATATACTCAAACCTAAAGTTAGCCTAAATGAATTTTCAAAAAGTTGTAAAATACTGCGTTCAGAGTCTGTTCTCTTCAATGGATTAATCTGAAAAACAACTGGGACTCAATTTAGAATTTCCTGGCAGCGAGTAAGAGCGATGTCAAACTCACAGTTTTACTTTACTGAAGGAGCTCTTAGGAGTCCAGTGGAAAGAACTGTGTGTGCCTGGTAGTCAGAGAACAGTGGGAGGTAATATTTAGTTTATTAAGGCCACTAGGATTTTTTTCATAGTGCTGATGCCTAATATAAAAAAACAAGATCTTGGTCTAATTTTCCCCTCACCCTCCCTCTAATGGAAAGAGCTATGAAAAACAGATAAAGTTAACAAGATGCTGCATAAAATCAAAGTGCATTTCAGTAATCCCAAGATATTCAATACATTCCATTTGCTTGTGCATTGGAATGGTTCAGTAAATTATGTTCCACTTGTAAATATTGAATTTTAATATCTAACTGCCAACAGTGCAGAACAGTCTATATACATTAGACAACACTCTTGTCCTCTGGAAGCTTAAGTTTTGTAAAAACAAAACTAATACTTTGTCTTCATGTTTTTCTTATTTTGCAGTTTATTAACATGGCGAGGGCCACGCATTTATTAACTGTGTATTGGATCTGAGTTCCTCTAGGCTTTTTATTGATTTGGAAAAGATTATTTGAGAAATTAGGATAAAAAAAGCACATGAGGGTAAAAAGTGAATCCAGAGGTTAAGAAAATTATTTATAAATAAGAGATAAAGTCTGACCCTGACCAGTGTGACTCAGTTGCTTGGGTGCCATCCCACAAAGCAGAAGTTTACTGGTTTGATTTCCAGTCAGGGCACATCCCTGGGCTGTGCGTTCGGTTCCCAGCCAGGGTGGGTATGAGTTGCAACCACACATTGATGTTTCTCTCCCTCTCTTTCTCCCTCCTTTCCCTTTTCTCTAAAAATAAATAAACAAAATCTTGTTTTAAAAACAGAGATAAATTCTGGTATTCTAATGGCTAATAAACTATTGATAATAATTTAGACATTATAAATGTGTCTACTGTAATTCTTCATTGAAAATGAAATTATAGTAGAGTTCTTGCTGTGTGTTCTATCAGTAAACTCAAGAAGCAGCCACCAAAAGTCAGTGAAACATATAATTCTTGTTGAAATACTAACTGAATTATGAAAGATTAATTTTGTATTTAGTGATTTACTAGGAATATTTTAGTAGAATTAAATGAAGGAGAGTAAATGACCTGAAAACATTTCTGAAATTTAACTTTTACTTATTAAGATGCTACCTATCAATTTGATATTACCAAAGTACAAATTACTTGTTCTGGAGGGGGGTAATCTTTCAGAAAACTATGCGGTCTATGACCTAAAGGGCAACAAATTTCTCTCAATTCTCAGGTTACTGGTGATCCAGCAATAAGCTTTGTTTTGTTTTTATGCCTCTGTTGATTAGGAAAATAACATTATTTGAAGAAATATTACTTTTATCATATCTCTTTAGAACTGCTTTTGGCCCTGTCTATTCTTTATGTCAATGCTTCAGTTCCAACCCTCATTCAGTTCCATTTCTCACCTAGTATTCCCCCATATTTTGGAGAGGTTTTGTTTCTCTGGCTTACATAATTCCAGGCTGCCATAACAAAGTAAGGGGCTATACTCAGTGCACAAAATAGGTAAGGGAATAGTCGAACTCATCTGCTAATTTCCTTACGTTTTTCTTTTGCCTAAAATAATTTGATAATGCAAGAATACTTCCAAGAGATGATTATCGCTGTCCTCCCCACACCACTTCTGGAGGGTCTGCTGCCAAGGCTCTGCTCAGAGGCAGGTGCTACATTTTATACTGGGATTGGTCAAGACAATATATCAAGAATGGCGAAAGGTTGAGTTGAGGCCCTGGGAAGTCAATTTCCATTTGCAAGTCTAAACTACAAGAAATTAAAAGCAAAAACTAAGTAGAGAAGTTGGTCTTCAGAGGAAAATGAAATAAAAATGTGAAACCACTGACAGAGAGGGAAAGGCAGTCGGAGACAAAGGGGCAATGTGTGAGCGAGGCTCTGCCGACCCTGGGAGAAGTGTGGGAAGAGGAGTTTCTTTCTTTACTGATGGCTTTTGTGTTCACATCCCAGTACATGTGTCCTTTCATCCAACTCCTTTCGACTTGAAGTGATTAGGGCCTTTATTCCCTACAATTAAGAAAAACCTTAACAAAAACAACCATGACAATGAAAACTTAATCTTAGAATGATAAGTTAAATTGGGAAATTATAGAGTCATAGAACTATAAACATCATCTTGTACAACCTTAAGATGTAGTAAGCAGAGGTTAAAAAATGTAACTGTGCAATGGCTGATGTGGCTCAGTGGATCCAGCACTGGCCTGTGAACCAAAGGGTCACTGGTTCGACTCCCAGTCAGGGCACATGTCTGGGTTGCAGACCAGGTCCCTGGTATGGGGCGTACAAGAGGCAACCACACATTGATGTTTCTCTCCCTCTCTTTCTCCTTCCCTTTATCTCTGTCTAAAAATAAATAAATAAAATCTTTAAAAATATAGTATAACTGTGCTTAAAATGACATGGTAAAGATTATATCAAAAATGTATATAGGTGGTCTAATTCTTATGAAATATTTCAATGAATTTGACTGCTATACTTTAGGGTAAGAATCAGCATGCCTGTTTGACAGATGAGGAAAGAGTTATTTGCCCAAAATCAGATAGCTCATATGCAGAACAACGAGAAACATTTTCCTACCAAATTAAAACTCTGTGTAAATAAGTTAATGAGAGGCATGTTAGCTATAGAATTCTCTGTTCCTATAATATACCATCCCTCAAAATTTAACCATGAATATTGTAAATAATTTTAGAAAAATAATGACATATTTCTAGAAAGTATTTGTTTACATTTATGCAAAAATTCAATTATTTTACCCCTTAAGATTGCTAAGTATTTTAGAAAAGTCTCTATGTGCTTAGAATGAATTTGACTAAATAGTAACTTCAAACTATGAACTTCTTGATGAGAAGAATAAGTCTTATTCATATTTTCTATCCTCAGAATCAGGCCCACTGCATGGCATTGTAAATAGTCACTGAAAACAGCTAAGAAGATATGTATAGTCACACAGACACACAATAGTTCTCCTTTTCACCCAGTTTCCCATCTCCATCATTTTCTGGGATTCATTCTATTTTACATATCAATATGATAATCTATATAAAGCCAATTTTCCTTTACATAAATAAAATATCTCACCCTGACTGGAGTGGCTCAGTGGATTGAGTGCTGGCTATGAACCAAAGGGTCGCCAGTTTGATTCCCAGTCAGGCCACATGCCTGGGTTGCAGTCCAGGCCAGGTCTTCAGTCGGGGGCATGCAAGAGGCAACCACACATTGATGTTTCTCTCCCTCTCTTTCTCCCTCCTTCCTCTCTGTCTAAAATAAATAAATAAATAAAATCTTTTTAAAAAATCAAATCAAATATAATAAAAATGACATCATCACTTCTTTCTTCTTTATTTTAATTATCTTCTGTCTGTTTTGGCAAAGAACAGTCAGAATCAGCTATGTTGCCATCAGGCTTTCCATTACAGGTCTTCTTCCACACTCCTTAGGTTAATTCCTTGAGAATTCATTGAATGTTAAGAGTGTGCACATCTCTACCACATCCTCATATCTGCTTCCTTTATTGCTCTCCTCAGTATCCAAAATTATCTTGTGTTTTTATTTGTTTATATGTATTTTATATCATGTGTCTCCCTTACTAAAATAAAAAAAAAAAAACAAGAGGAACTGCATTTTGTCGATCATATTAAACCCTTTACTTTAAGGAATCTACACATAGTAAATACTCAATAGACATATATGGAAGGAGGGCAGGAAAGGAGGAAGGAAGGAAGGGAGGAAGGGAGGGAGGAAGGAAAGGGAAGAGGGAGGGAGGAAGGAAGGAGAAAAGAAAGAAAGGAAAGGGTTTTTTTTAAAGAAAAGGAGTAATATATCTGCTGTAGGAGCCTTATTTTTTCTTAGTAGACTATTAAAAGTAATGTTCACAACAGTGTTATTCATATTAGCCAAGTTCTAGTAACAGCCTAAGTGCCCCTCAGTAAACGAGTGAATCAAAAAACTATGGTACATTTACGCAATGGAATACTACACAGCAGAAAGAAAGAAGGAACTCCTACCCTTCACAACAGCATGGATGGAACTGGAGAGCATTATGCTAAGTGAAATAAGCCAGGCAGCGAAAGACAAATAGCATATGATCTCACCTATAAATGGAACCTAATCAACAAAACAAACAAATGAGCAAAATAAACCAGAGACATGGAAATAAGGAACAAACTGACAGTGACCAGAGGGCAGGGAGGAGAGGGATAACAGGGAAAAGAAGGGGAAAGATCTAGTCAAGGAACATGTATGAATAACCTATGGACATGGACAAGAGGGTAGGGATTGATTGTGGGAGCGGGGCAGGTAGGTAGAGCAGGGGAGAGAAATGGGGAAAAATTGGCACAACTGTAATTGAACAACAATAAAATTTTTAAAAATGTATTCAAAAACTTAAAAATAATAATATTCTTAAGGGTTTTTTAAAAATATGTATGAGTAGACAAAGCTCAGTTTCATGACAAATTTTTCTCAAAATGTGCACCCCTCTAGAGATTTCCTGTCTAATAAGAATACCGAATAGTTCACCCACTAAGCAGCATTTTAAAAAAAGTAAATTTACATAGATCCATTAGTATTAACAAAATAAAATAGGTTAGTCACCTTCTAATCCTTTTCTGGACTTTTGAGAAATATAATAAGACAGTAGTAATATAGAATATTAGTAACTAATTAGCTATAACTAATAAATTTGTTTTATTAATACTTTCAGTCAATACTTATCTTTCCACACTGATCTTATTTTCTATTCTACTACCACTGTTTTTAAATATAATTATTCATTTTTGAAATGCTTTTACTTTTTTTACAAATTGAAAGAAAAGTAGTACAGAATGTTTATTAAGCACCTACTATGTGCAAGGAGCTATGTAAGGAAGAGATTACAGTATTTAAAACTATAGTTAATGCTTTACTTAAGAAATTTAGAACCACCTCCATAGTATAAATTAATCATAAGTGGCAAGTTAGTAAAGTTGGGAAGGTATATGAAAATTAGAAATTCAAAAAGATAGAATAGGTGGAGAAATTTTCATGTACTAGAAAACTGCAAAATCAGAAGCACAGATGAGACAAAGTTCCAGATGTGTCATTGAACAGAGCATAGAGTCACAGACCAGGGAGTACTTGGAGATAAAATCAGTGATTGGGTTGCAGTTAGAATGAGGGCATCCATAAAGGTCGAGCTAAAGATTGGAACTCTAGACTGTTGCAAAAATTTCAGATAACTTCATAAAGTAAATGCTTACAATTCTAAATCATATTCCATATTCCATAATAGTGGAATGGAAATTTAGGCATAAGTCTCTAAATGACTTTCACTTCTCAAGAATTCAAGCCCGGCTGGTGTGGCTCAGTGGATTGAGCGCAGGCTGGGAACCAAAAGGTCCCGGTTCAATTCCCTTGCAGGCCAGGTCCCCAGTGAGGGCCATGTGAGAGGCAACCATACATTGCTCTTTCTCCCTCCTTTCTCCTCTCTCTAAAAACAAATAAATAAAACCTAAAAAAAAAAAAAAAAGAATTCAAGAAAAAATTCAGAAATTGAAACTGAATACAATATCCAATAGAAATATTGCTTTGGATTTATACAGCGCTTCACCATCTGAGAGCTGATTGCTGTAACTGAGACACACTCACTACGTGTAAGCCCCACACACTGGTGTTTAAGGGTGTGTGTGTACACAAGCATGGGCCATCTTCACTGCAAAATAGACGTGAGTTAACAATATATGCTAAGTATACTAGAACACATTTCTGAAACACACTAAATAAGAAAAGGTCTAAGATATTATTTAACAAATTTCATATATATACACTATCAATATGAGTTTTAACACCGGTGGTGGGAGAAGGATAAAGGGACGAGGACAATATTTACTGAGTACTAAATGCTTTATGGATGTGACTCTCCTATACTACTCCAGGGATCAGAAACCTAAAATGGTGCAGTAAGGAGGATTGAACTGTTCCCCAGGCCCAGTGACACATGCTTTGTCCAGACTCCTGGCAGAATTTCATCCCACCTCCCCCAAACACAGAGTTCCATGGGTCTGGCTATGTAATTGCCAGAGACAGAGGATGGCAATGCTCTACATACCTAATGAAATGGGTAAAGTAAACTACCTTATGAAAGTTGATGATTCTTTGTCATGTTAATGGAAGCTTTAAGTCAGACCAGTTAATTACAGTTTGTGAAAATCAGCTGCATGTCTTTGAGGCCAATCTTTGCCCTGGCATTTATGAGATCATTCAAATTGTCCAACAGTTAAAATGAGTCTTGTCTAATTGGCAGATGTTAGCCCTTAGGGGACAGGGGTGTCAGTCCAAGCCTAAGTAAAAACACAATGAGGGGAAGTCCTAGGGTTTACACTCTGGCAGTTGCAGCTTTCTCTTAGGCAAGTAACAAAAATGGCCCATGTCTTGAGAATCGTACCAACACAGACTATTACACTTATGTGATAAGTGAGAGACAAAAGAGAGATACAAGTCAAGGAGAAAGTATTATTAATGGGATCCAAAGCAGCAAAATGCTTGGGTTCTGTTCTCCAAGACAATTTCACTTCTCTAACTTCTACAACTTAAACACTTAACATTATCCAACTTAGATCTTAACCCCCAGCACCTCTTTCGGGCTACAACTGCCTTACAGAAAGCACCATGCAGACGTTCCAAAAAGCACCTCGGACTTACGTGTGCAACACCAGGTTTGTACCATCCTTCTGGGGCCAGAAGCAGCTGAACAGGTGCATTGAAAGACTCTCCCCGCAATCCCAAAATGGAAACCTCAGAGTAATTTTAAACTAATTTCTATTTTTCATTTGCCACCCTCAACCACTCCCTAACCCTGCCAATTTTATCTCCTCATCTTAATATATTTCCCCTCCGTTTAATGAGTAAGTTTAATGTTTTTACTATGACAATACCTGTTTTTAAGATCTCTACTCTCTCAAAACCATCCTTTTTCTCAGTTATTTATTCCTTTCTAATTTCATTTTTTTCTTCTGTAGCTCAGAAACCCTGGCTCCAATAATTCTTTCCACAGCATCCTCCCTCTCTTGCCCAGAAATATTCCTTTTATTTTTTCTTGTAAACCCCAAAACCAATCAATTTGATTGATCATTCACTTTGGGTAATGCTGGGGGGATTTAATCAAATGGACTACTGTTGTGATAAAACCCTAAATCCAATGGACTGGATTGTCAATAATTTTATATTTTCACTACCATCTCTCTCTCTCTCTCGCTCTCTCGCTCACTCGCTCCCTCTCTCTTCCTCACTCTCTGATTTGTTAATTGTACTACCTTTTGTGAGGATTCAACCCCATATCCTACTTTTCTCCAGAAGGGGGACAACTTTGTACTCAACAAGAACAAAAATCGTATATGTATCTTTTCAAACAAAGGGTTCCTCAAGTTCACACTCCCCTACAAACTTACCTGTGCACAATATCAAACTATTTCCTTTTCTCTCTCCTTATGTGAAACACTATTTTATCTCTTACTTATCTAGTCATATGACTTTAAATACCTTCCACAAAATGACTCCCAAAATTATATTTCCAAACTTTTCATCTATAAACCCAGCCTTTGATTTGTACTCCATCGTGTCTTTGGGTCCACTTCACCTTTGTCACCTCAGTACATGACACCAAACTCAGAAACTGGCTTCTGTTCCTCTCCCCCTCACTCCCTATCAATTCATCAGCAGGCCCTGCATGTGCTGAATTTATTCATTCCTCTCTGTCTGGAAGCCAGCCATACTTGTTCACTTGTTCGGTGCACTATCATCTCTCACCTAGAATACTCTAATGACAATGAATTTCTACTTCATTTTGCTGTTTTCACTGTGATTTGTTTCTACTTAATTCTTCATGTGACAACAAAAATGGCATTGAAATTCAGACTTGACTAAGTTGCTTTTTCATTGACTTTCCATTGAATAAAAGTACACTGTCTTAGGATGGGTTATGAGACACTATGTGATCAGGCCCCTACTTAACCTTTCCCTCACCATGAATTGCCACATACACTTTTTCAAACTCCCCTGCCTCTTTCCTGCCACAGAAACTTCGCAAATCCTAAGAAATATGCTATGATTATGTTAAATTAACACTCATTAAGTGGAGCACAGGGTGCTGGGTGGTGAGTTATGATTCAACAATAAAACAAAAGACAGTGGGAAATACAGATTATTACCGTAGGTCTTGGAGGAAGTACATGGCAAATCTCAAGGCAGGTCATGGGGAGGTCAAGGTAGAGTGCACTCAGAAAGAGCAATAAACTCCCCGGCAAAAGCCAGATTGGTCAATTCAAACAACAGAATGAGACTTTGGTAAGCCCTGTGGGAGTCTTATCTGAAAAGCACACAAGGGGAAGGTCCTGGGAAATGGGGGAGACAATTCACCACAAGGGCAGTTGGAGAAGTTACATAAGGAACTCGCCATGGCATATGAGTCCACAGGCCACTATGCAGAGCATGTGCCTGCAGGAGGGTGTAGAGTTAGTTTAAAGTCATTGAAGTCTGCTTGGCCAAGAAAACGGATGCCCTGGCAGCAATGCCATGGAGTAGCTTAGCTAAGCCCTGGACAGGTGATTCTTCTGAGCATGGCCTTCCCTCCTCTCAACATACATTACTTGTCCTTTCTGTCTTTCTATATCTTGGCCTAAATGCCATCTTCTCAAGATAGAGATTTTTCCTGATCACTGGATCTCACCAGATGTTTTTGTTTATATCCCCTCCAGTTATTTACACTTTAGCACTTGGTTGCTTGCCTTTATAACGTTGATCACCATTTGTTATATGTTCTTTTGGTTTTTTGCCTGTATCCTCTACTACACTGTTCCGTGAATGCAAAGTTTGTGCCTCTATGGTTCTCTGTTGTATCTCCCAAAGCTGAGCTCCATGCCTGGGACATGGTGGGACATGCTTTCAATAAATGTCTGTTCCATGACTGACTGATTAAATTAACCCACAAAGCTAATTCTATCATCTTAGCTCCAGATACCACTCCTCTTATTTTGGGGAAGTTGTTCTAACTGATAAGCTGCCTCTTCTCTATTTTCAACTGCTGTTCATCAAAACTATTATTCCTATCTGAGCAGACATTCCACATGGGACCACCCCTGTCAAGTCTTCCTTGAATGATAGATACATCTTCCCATTTATAGAGCTCATTAGCAGATTCTTTTGGCTAATATATTTAGCCATATTGTGCAAATAAAACACTACAGTAACAAAAAATAATTTTCCTCCCTTATAACCACTGTTTATTTTTATATCTCATTTTCCCAGAATCCAACAACTTCTTCCAAACCTGAATTCTCCACTGGCCATTTATATTTAAAATATCTGAAAACAAAACCCTGACCCCAAATAACTTTTTCTCCTCTATTTGCTGTCTCCCTCTAATAAGTCAACCAATCCCCAAAAGTAGAAAACCTGAAATTATCTTGAATTGTTCCCCATTTCATCAGCCAGCATTTTCTATCATTGTATCTGCTAAGACACATCCTACTTTATAGATCAGCTCTCTTTATTTTTGCTGTATTAGTTTGTTTTCCAGCTTAACTTCTCTTTATTCTTTCCCCTAAATGAAAATTATGAACAAGAAATTCCTCACTTTACATTTTTAATGACTCTCCACTACTTTACTTACTTCAGCTTACAAAATCATCCCTCATTATTTTTCTCCTGTGCATTTTCTCACCTTATTTTCTGATCACAACTCCTTAAGAAGAACCCCGACCTCTGCCCTGGCGGCATCACCAGAAGTGCTCCGAAACTGCTGTGCTTACTTAGCGCCCACCATCTGATGAGCCTCATGGACCTGGCAGTCTAGGAACTCATCCATCAAGATTAGGGTCAAATATCACTTATTCTATGAAACCCTCCTCATAATTCTTATCCTTCCCATCCCTGGAAATGTGTTATTTGTATAACATGTATTTAAAGCATTTGTTCAGTTCTGCCCTGACTAAAATATGGGTACTTAGAGATCTAGAATATTTATGACCTTCACCAGTTTTGTTCCCAGCACTTAGCAGATAGTAAGTACTCAATTAATGCTTAGCAAACTGACTAATAAATTAGTAAAAATGACAGAGTAATTAAAATCTACTTGCATGTTGAAGGTATGTTTCAG
>PVJI01028193.1:0-16794 GCA_004026765.1 Micronycteris hirsuta
TCCTTGATCATGTTTCCATTTCTCATTCCCTTGATGCATGCTCCTGTCTGGACAGCAGAAAGCTACTGCAGACTAATCTTCTGGAAAGACAAAAATAACTAAACTCGGGTTTCTGAGTTCATTTTTTAATTTTGCAGTCATTTGTTGAACTCTTTTAAAGCAACATTCACCCCCAAGAGTGTCTAAGACGGTGGTTTTGATCTGTGTCTTGTTGTAACACAGTTGTGTGGTGTGTCACCAGTAATAGGTGAGGTACCAAAATTTGTAATATATCTGTCTAAAGTCAAGTGAATTCAGGATTATCACCATGAGATACCTCTTGCTTACTTGTATTTCAAAATGTTTTCTGGAGTAACAGAATGACTTAGAGCTTGAGAGCCAGCCTATCTCGTTTTACACACGTGGTTGTGTAGAAGAGTGTCCCCAGTGCTACTGTGTCTCTTACCTGTGCTTAGCCAGGGAAAAAAAAATGAGGATCTGTGTTCCACGTATCAATCGCTGTATAACAAGCTAATTTGAAATGTAATGGCTTAAAACAAACACATTTATTTGGCTTGCGAATCTGCAACTTGAGCAGGGCTCACTGGGGGCAGCTTCTTTTGCTGCACTAGGAGAAGCTGGACAGGCTCTACGGCCAGAGGCTGGGAGCATCTGTGGTCTTGCTCACTCTTATGTTGAGGGGAGGAATGTGAGTTGTGGTCAGAGGACCGTGGTACATTGTACTTTGCAAAAGGAGCCAAGGCTACATTTCTGGGCCTACATCCTCTTCTAGAAACTCTCCGCTCAATCATCAATAAGTGGGGGTCTGTGTTCTTGTCCTCGGGTTCTGTGGAAGATGGTGAGCACTGTATGTCAGAGTGCTGTATGTACAGAGCATGGCAGAAGTCCCGCCAGCCTTGGCACTAAAGGGTGGGTTGCAAAATGTATATGATTTCCCCCCACCCTGTTTCTTGGAGTGCTTACCCACAGAAGTCCAAGACAGAGAAAAAAGACATGGGTAGAGTTTGGCTAACAATCCCAGCTAAATCCTCAACTAACAGCTAGGATCAGTCATCAGACGTGTGAATAAATGAGGCTTCACTCACTCCAGTTCCCAGGTTTCCAGCCATTCCAGCTGATGCCATGTGGAGCAGGGACAAGCTGTGCCCCATAGAGTCTTGTTCAAATTGCAGATATAAAATTGTAAAGTAAATAGATAACTGCAACTGATAGATAAAACACTCAGCTTTAAAGATGAGAGAAAGTATGTGATCAATTTTTTCCGAAGATCCCAGAAATCACATTGAAACAAAAATGGCTTTACTCATCAGCATCCCTGATGATGTGTTTTTCCTGTATAATTAGAAATGAACTTGAATCTCATGTCAAATCATACCCTTCAACCAAAGTATATATACTCTAATTCTCTTTTCTAGAAACTATTCTTGCTGTGAAATATAGACTCCGTACAGCTAAATCGATAATTTGCAGATTTCTATCGTCCTTGGCAACATATGCCCCAAATTCTTTATCTCTATTCTCTAACAATTTCTGAGTTGCCAAAAGAGATAATCTTTTTAATCCACTCATCCACTGAGGAACACTTGGGCTGCTTCCAAATCTTGGCTATGTAAATAATGCTACAATTAACATCTTTTGAATTAGTGTTTCAGGTTTCTTTGGATATATACATTCCCATAAAAAAGAAGGAAATCTTCCACTTTGTGACAGCATGGATGGACCTGGAGAGCATTATGCTAAATGAAATAAGCCACTCAGAGAAAGACAAGTACCACATGATTTCACTCATATGTGGAATCTAGTGAACAAAGTAAACAAACAAATTAGCAATAGACTCATAGATAGAAAACAGATTGACAGCTGTCAGAGGGGAGGGCAGTTGTGGGGCTGGTTGAAAAATGTAAAGGGATTAAGAAAAAATAAATTCATAGCAGGGATAAATGGTGATGGAAGGAGACTTGTTGGGGTGGCGAACACACAATACAATATACAGATGATATATTGTAGAATTATGCCCCTGAAACCTATATAATTTTATTAGCCAATGACACCCCAATAAATTCAATGAAAAACAAAAAATAAAAGATCAACTCTATTGTTAAAAACATATAGTAATGAAAGGAGAATGTTTTTATTTTATTAATGTTGGCAGATGCCAAGAAACCCAGACTGTGGTGTTAGTGTAAATCCAACCTAATGAACATACACAGGGAATGCAGGGGTATTATGTGACAACATGTAATGGAAAATAAACAAGACCAAGGTTTTTTCAGTAGGAATCGGCTGTTTTCACCATGTTCTGTGTTAAAAAGGAACACATTAACATACGGATTTACTTTTAAAATGTCACTACGTTGTTTATGCATTAGAAGAATTCCGATGTCAGAATTTTCAGCTTTCAGAGATGATAAATGATAGACAATGCTGCAAAATTTCCAAAATCTTCATCATGGAAAGGAATTGTTTCTGTAGATGAAGCCATCATGTTCTTGTCCTCTCTAAGTAGATCTTCAAGGATCTGCATGAAAGTCTGTCCAGAGCAATCATTCTCAGACTGCATATTCATCGTATTTATGTAGGTGGCTTGCTGCGTAACTGATGATTGCACTCCCACCCCTGAGCTTCTGGTGCAGAGGAGAGTGGAGCCCAGGAATCGGCATTTGCAACAGTGCTGCTACTCCAGGGCCTGTGCAGTAAGTACTGGAAAACAACCGATCTAGAGAAAGAAGATAAAGGCCCATCGTGCGTGTGGAGCTTTTTCTAACCACCACTTTGTGAAATATACTCTAAATTTAAAACAGCTTTCAAGTCACCACATGACAAAATGGTTTTCGTTCATTCAGGGGTTAGATAAGCCATTGCTCTCAGCCACATTTCATCACATATATGGGGATAAAGTTAGAGAAGAAACAAATTGGTTCTTTCAGTTTGAATGTCATCGAGTTCTAAATGGGTTCTAAAATCAAGGATGTGTCATGAGAAAGTTATTGTAGGCATTTCTCACTAGTGCACAACCAGAAAATTTGGTTAGTTTTGCCAAATTGGTTATAAAATAGCCAGAATTCTGTCTCACATATTTCAGTAATAAAAGATACAGTAGGCAAAATTAAATTATCCCCAGGGGCTCAAAGAACAAACAGATTCTGATCTAGACGCCTCGGACGTCTGAGTCTGACAAAAGCATCGTTATCCTCAGGCAGAGTATGAAAGGGTGCCTTCTGCTTAGCTCCTGAAATAAATACAAATCTGAGAGTTTTCTTTTAGTACTCTAAATGTGTCCAACTAACTGGACCTAATTGGGTTATTTATGGAAATGGCCTACTCATCAATGCTCTCAGTTGGCACTGGAATCATTAGGCCCTTTGGTTCATGGATTTTCCATAGACTTTTCTTCATTATTGTCCTTACTTTAGTTGTTTCTTTCTAATTTAACTATTTCATGTTTGAACAATTATAGTTACTATTTTCCATGGTGGACTCTCTTGCTTTGCCTAAAGGAAATACATGTTTATCAATATATACTTTCTATTAGGACTTTACTAAATTTCTCATTTACTTTAGAAATTGTTCCTTTTTATTTAAAGAGAAATTTGTATTTACTATAGGAAAAAACTTAAAAATATTAAAAAAATAAATATCCCAAAGAATATCATTGCAATAAATATTACAGTAAATATTGCGATAATTTTCCTCAGTCATTTTTATTATATATGCTTATTTAAATATATTCATAATTTTCAAAAACATGAATTAAGGCTCATATAGAATTTTAAATAAATCAAATGGTTTTTAAAAATTAAACATGCAAATTAAAAGATGAAGAAAATTATAACTTATCCATAATGCCCCATCCTAAGATATCAACTTTATTAACTTTTACATTTAATTTTTAAGATATTTTAATATATATGTGAATTCATTTTTTTGAAAATGGAATTTTCTGCTTATATCTATTGGTACATTTTTCACTCATTAAATGCACTTCATAAATTCAGTAGATATTTGTGCACATGTTCATTTTTTCTTGCATAAATTCTTATAAAAATATTCCTATATTAAAATGAGCACCTCTTTTCAAAGCTTTTGCAAATGAGTAAGTATCCAGAATATCCTTGTACCAATTTGTTCTCTCACCAACAACATGAGGGCACTTTATTTGCTCACTTTTAAATATACTATTATCTTTTAAAAGTCTTCAGCATTTCGATGAGCTAAAAATGTTGCCTTGTTATGCATTGTAATTCATTCCTTTCTCATGAACACATTTTCATAGGTTGTTGGTCAATTGCATATTTTTATTTCCTGAATTTTCAGGCCATAAATCATAGCTATTTCTCTTACTATGTTCATTTTTATATATATTTGTAGGCAAATTATTATATCTTGAGGATATTTGCAATTTTTGAAAACCTGTGTATGATTTGTCTTTTCAATTGTCTGGGATATTTTTTCTATATAGAAGTTTAAATTTTTATGACATCTAATATAATTTTTTTAAAATTTATGTTCTCTGAAGAGGGTCAGAAGATTTTTGTTATTATTTTTTATTTGTGCATAACACTCACCTATTTTTTTTACTGTTGATAGTCTTAACAAAACCATTCTCTTCCTTTTATTCATTCATTTTTGTAGTTGTCACCTGGATCAGGATGTACACATTACCAGCCTCTCCCAGAACTGTCCCTGTGCTTCCACTCAGGCATTCCCTCAATCCCAAAGGTAACTAGATTTTGATTGTCAATAAAAATAAACTAGTTTTCTTAATTAATAAGTTTTTATTAGGTACAATCGATATAAAATGTTATGTTAGTTTCAGAAGTATAACATAATGATTTGATCTTTGTATATATTACAAAATGATCACCATACTAACTCACCATACACAGTGATAAAATTTATTTTTCTTGTGATGAGGACTTTTAAGATCTATTCTCTAAGCAATTTTTAAATATGCAATACAGTGTTAGTAACTATAGTCACCACGCTGTACATTACATCCCATGACTTATTTATTTTATAACTGGAAGTTTTACTGATGATTTTTTTAATGTTAACTAACTTTGCATTCTTGGAATCAAAACTTCTTGGTCATTAGGTGTTATCCTTTTTAGATATGGGTAGATTCAATTAGCTAAAATTTTAAGAAATTTTGCAACTATGTTTATTAGGGGTATTGGTCTGTAGTTTTCCTTTCTTTTAATGTTTATCTTGTTTTGATTTCAAGGTAATGCTGATTTCATAAAATAAATTTGGAATTATTTCCTCCTCTTTGGTCTTTTGGAAGAGTTTGTGAAGAATTGATGTTATTTATTCCTTAACTGTTTGGGGGAATTCACCAGTGAAACCATATGAGCCCAGAATTTCCTTTGTGGGAAGGTTCCTAACTAAAAATTCAATTTTTTTTTTAGTTTGATGTTCTTTATTATTTTGTGTGTGACTTGGTAGTTAGTATTTTTTAGGGAATTTGATCATTTTATACAGTTATCAGATTTATTGGTATATAATTTTTCATAATAGTCCCTTATTATCATTTTAATATCTCTAGAATGTATAATGATGTTACCTTTCTCATTCCTGATATTGGCAGTTTGTATATTTTCTCTAATTTTTTTTCTTGCTTAGTTGTCTACAGGTTTGGCAATTTAACTGAATTTTCTTTTTTAAAGAATCAGCTTTCAGTCCTGGCCAGTGTGGCTCAGTTGGTTGGAGTGTCGTTCTGTAATGGAAGGGTTGTGGGTTTGAGTTCCTGTCAGGGCTCAAAGGTTGTGGGTTTGACCCTCGGTCCAGGCGCATATGATCCCCAGTCAGCACAAATGGGAGGCAAGCTGATGCTTCTCGCTCACATCAATGTTCCTATCTCCCCTTTCCTCTCTTTAAAAGCAATGAATAAATGTCCTTGGGTGAGGATAAAAAAAAATCAGCTTTTGGTTAATTGATATTCTCTAACATATTTCTCTTTTATTTCAATGGTATCTACTCTGGTCTATATTATTTGCTTTCCTCTGCTTACTTTTTTAGTTCAGAATATTTTCTAGTTTTCCTTTTGATTTCTTCTTCAACCCATGGATTATTTAGAAATATGTTATCTAGTTTATATATGTTTGGGTATTTTGGATAGCTTTCTGCTACTGATTTCTAATTTAACTCCTTTGTGAACAGAGAACATATTATATACACTTGGATCCTTTTAAATTAATTCAAATTTTGTTCTGTGGCACAAAATAATGTGCATATCATTAAATGTCTTGTGTGTATTTGAAAAGACTATGTATTTGCTGATGTTGAATGAAGCGTTCCATAAGAACTTATTAGGTTGATTGTGCTGTTTAAGACTTCTATACCGCGACTGACTTTCTGTCTACTTCTCTTATTAAACACTGAGAAGAAGGGATATTGAAATGTCTAACTTCAATTGTGAATTTGCCTCCTTACCCCTGTAATTCTACCAGGTTTTGCTTTGTGTATTTTGAAACTATGTTAACAAGAAAGGAAGACCACCAGAAACGATGTATATGCATAAAAGTTGGTTTAAGAAAAGTCCACACAATAAAATAATAATGCATTGTGGGATTTATAAATATCTGTAGAAGTAAAATATATGACAATAAGAGCAAAAGGCAGAGGGTTGGCAAATACAACATTTGGGATATCATAAAACATTTAAGGTAACCTGTAATAAGTTGTGAGTGCATATTTTAACCTCCAGTGTAACTATTAAAAATAATACAAAAAGATATCACTAAATATTCAAGTGAAGAAAGACAATAAATAATAAAGATATTTTCTTAACTCAAAAGAAGAAAAAGAAGAATAAAAGATCAAAGAACAGCTAGACAATTAGAAAACAAATGGCAAAGTGACAAAGTGAATCCCAACTTTATCAATAAATAGATTTGATATAAATGGTCTAAACATTCCAGTTAAAAGACATTATCAGAAAGGATTAAAACACACTTGTGCTCACACATATATGACCCAAATATATGCCACTAACAAGGGACACCCTTCAAATATGAAGACATAAGTAGTTTGAAAACAAAAGAATAGGAAACGATAGTCATGCAAACACTTCTCGAGGGGTCCTGTGACTGTACCACTTTATTTACAAAGATGAGATTTTCTGACAGAGCTTCAGGAAGGGGAAGCCAAAACAGAAATTAAAGGAGAAGAGAACAAAGGATGAGATGGGAGAAAGCTAGAAAATAGTAGGAAGAATGAGAGAGGAGAGAATGAAAAATGGAAAACAAGGGAAGAGAAAGAGAGAGGGTTTGGAAATTTAAAGGAGAAAATAAAAGGGAAAGAAGAGGAGACAGAGTAGGGGGTAGAAAAGAATAGTGAAGGACATGATAATAGGATGGAGAAAGTTACTGCTACAAATTTCCTAAGAATTCTCTTTGGGCCTCAAGTTTCTGGAAGACCCAGCTCTAAATTGCTGACAGTCCCTTCTAGTAGGGACCACTGCCTACCGTACCTTTTCATTTTTCTATACATTACATTTTGAAATGTTCAGCTTTTTTTTTAGGGTCTCATTAAAAAGGGCCTCTGCTGGGTCAGGAGATACAGCAAAATGCTTTGACTGTACAAGTGCCACTAATTACTTCAATTACTTGCACTGTCCTTAGTCCCTTGTTGGGAATGCTCAATACTCCTTTCCAGAACACAAGGCCAGCATTCAGTCTGCTGAGGGAGCGATTTCATAGGTGGCATCTTCCCTAGAGGGATTTTGAAACCAACTTTATGGGGTTTTGTATGTGATATGACTTTGATAGCAGGATCACTGGCAGCACAAAGTACAAAAACACGTGGCAAGATTGGAAGCCCTTGTTCAAGAACAATGTCGTCTCGGTACAGGACTTCAGGTGAGCTGTTTGAAACATATAACTAGCCTTTCCGTGGAAGGAGAGAATTTGTTTCGGACTGTTGTTTCTGAATTGTCTCAAAATAATGAAGCAATTTGTAGGACTTTAAGTTTATTCTTAAATCAAATTAGCTGCATAAATTAGGCCTATAGGACATTTAGTAATAGTGGACTCAGAAGCAATCAGCATTTTTTATGATGACTGAATCAAGCTTCAGCTCACTATTTCCCCCCCAAAAGTATGTAAATATCATTCAAAGGTGTTAGATTTGAGAAAAACAAATTCAAGGTTCGCATTCCTGTATTTCCCCAGATGCCCCCCGCCCCCACCGTGGCCAACACTGATAACTGAGCATGGTACTTTTTTCCTAGTCCCTTTGACATTTTCTCTGTGTGCCACCTGGGCCACACCATCAATCCCCTTGGCCTGGTATGCAGTTTTGAGCTTGTGTGTGTCGTGTGTGCGCACATGAGCCACAGTCTCCTTCAGCGGTCTGGCAATGCCTGTAGATTCTTTCTCGGAATAATATTAATTTGTTTTATTTTCTGGAAAAACATTTTAAATGAACAAAGTAGAATGTATAGGATTATTTTGACATGTAGTTACCAAAATATTTTTAAAACTCTCTAATAGAGTAATAAATTTGCTTCTTACAAATATGCTAAAATAATATCTACCGGTGAATCTTATAAAAATTAATGTATTTCAACACACTGATGAGTATAAATAATTTGTCATCTATAGCTATAATGTGATAAAAAATATCTATAATTTCTATTATTAACAAAGTCACAGATACCATTACTAATTTTTTCCCATCTAAGTGAATGCCATGTTAAGAATCCCAGGAAGACAATGTGATGAGGGGTCATGAAAGTTTGGAACCTACTTATTTTCAGCAAAAATGTACTCAATAGAACATTTACTACAAAAATATACTAAATAGAACATTTAGTACAAAAATGTACTAAATAGAAAAAAAGAGAATTTAGTGATTGTTTTCACGAGGGCATAAGAATTTTCCATAATAAAAAATTGGTAAAAAATCTGAAGCTCAGTAGTAAAGATAAGTATTAAATATTAATGTCTAGAATTAATAGATATATTTTAGGCCTCTGTTGCATTTAACCATCCTTTACCTTGTTTCTTATACTTTTATAAAAAGAAGCTTGTGATCTTCTTAGTAGAGGCCAAAGTCTTACTATGGAACATAGTTTGGGATTTGTGGGCATCCAGAACATGACAATAAAAATATGTTGGATGTATAGTTCTCCATTTAAAAAAATCTGTCCTTTCCTGGAAAACCTTGAAAGTGGTTTCTGTATTTGGATTTCTGCATAGACTGATGGGGAGTGAGATACAACAAGCCCTGTACTGCGAGGTTCTCCTTGTCTGCAGAGCACAAACGATCAAGTCCCAGGAGGATGTGTCCGTGGCCCCTGGGTTTGTGTCCGATCTGGCCCTTTTGAGGCAAAATCAAGGGAGTCGAGCCCCAAACCAAAATGAAGAGCCTGGGCTGCTCCTGCTCTGATATCTTGTTTCCTTTTCTTCTCTAGTAAATTGCTATTAAGACAACACCTTCTGACTGTGAAACTGGCCTTTACCACGAATTATTCAGATGTAAAAATTAACAAGTCGGAATAGAGGGGTCTGGGAAGCCAATTGGGAATATCTGACTATTAAGAAGTTGTGCACTGGAGAGCATTACGCTACCTGAAATAAGCCAGGCAGAGAACGACAAATGCCATGTGATCTCACCTGTAAGTGGAAGCTCATCAACAAAATAAACAAGCGAGCAAAATAGAACCAGAGACATAGAAATAAAGAACTAACTGACAGTGACCAGAGGGGAGGGGGGAGGGGGTAAAGGGAGAAAGAAAGGGAAGGGTCAAGTCAAGGAACATGTATAAAGGACCCATGGACAAAGATGATGGGGTGGGGGGTGAATTGAAAGTGGAAGGTGGAGGGCAGGTAGGGCGGAGGAGAGTAATGGAGAAAAAATGGGAACAACTGTAATTGAACAACAATTTAAAAAAAAAAGAAAAAAAAGTTGTGGCAAGCAGGTAAATATCCCTTTAAGAAAAAAAAAATTAAGGAAGAAATTTAGAAGAGGAATAATTCAGTAATCAAACAAGTCTTGTCAAGTTTAAAAAGTACAATTTAGAAAATTAATGGTTAGAAATTCAGTGGGGCATGTTCATCAGCAAAATGCCATAACATTTGAAACAGTATGTGCTGCTGGGGCCGGTGGGGGCCCATCATTACTGGTCTGGAAGGGCATATTTTCTTAGCTATATTAATGCGCTTAAAACAAAAATAATTTATTTTCCACTTTTGCTTTTATTTTCCCCATTGAAACTGAAAAGATAGTAAATGGAAAATAAGTAGATTAAATTAATTTTATCTGGGAGAAAAGTTATTAGATATTATACAGTTATAGTCATAAAAATAGCATATGTGACATGGAGAAATGTATATGATTATTGGCATACCTCATAGTCTTCCAAGAGAAAGCTGGCTGCTGAGATGCAAACTATGTCCTGTTACTACATCCTTTGGGAAATTCTGCTGGAAGTATTTGTTGGGTTGGCTGGAGTGACTCTTATGGATTTGATTCATATACTGTACAGGGTAGCCTTGCCAAGTAAGCCGCATTGTACCGCCCCATGGAAGTTTTCACGAGCCTGTTCAGTCTCTGCCAGCTCAGTCAATCCCACGGAGGCCCCTTTGTAGATGGCAGCAGCTCCCTCAGCTCACAGAGCCCAGGCTTACCACAGGCACACAGGATTCTAGAAGCAGTGTAGCATGATTCTCTGCAGAGAGCACCAGCCAGGGACACTGAGCATACAGGCACGGAGAGCTGACTCTGGCCAGCGAACCTGGAAAGGCAGGAGGAGGAAAGGCCATTACCAGGACTAGCGCTCTGCACCATAGTAGCAGCTGTCTCCACCTGGACGTGTCCAAACCATCCAACTCCCTCTCAAGCAAGTGCCAGCGCACTATCTAGTCCTACACTCACTGCCGGTCTCCCGGGGGCATCTACTTAATTGTCTCATTTTCTACAGAGAATATGAAACTTTCCCTATGATAGAAAAAAGGAGAAAGCGGGTTTTTGTCAGTTGTAGTTCAACCTCTGCCTCCTATAACATCCACCACACAGATCTGGAGGTCCCACTCCATAAGCTCTTCTCAGCTGGCTTTGTTTTTGTCCCCCTGTTTCAGGTTGCATGCCAGCTCTGAGTTCGCTGCATCTGGGTTAGACACTTTGGCCTTGAACCTGACTAGTTGACAAGGAAACCTAGGAGTGAAATTCAGTGTCACGATCTGCAGCTTCTGCTGTGATTTGTGAGTGGAAAGGAGATGTCAAGCATATGTGTACGACATCTAATGAGTCATCCTTTTATATTGTGCCGGTTGGGCCTCATCTTGCTGAGCGCCACTTAGAGCTTTTGTTGGTGTACTGCATTGCCTACAACTGGGCCACATGATGTGTTTTAGGATCACTTTTCCAAGCAACATGGCGTCTCTTCACTGAGGTAACAGAACCTCTTACATTTCATTACTTGCCCACTGCAGAGAAACACGCCCTTCTGCAGGGCCAGTGTCCTTAGAGAGCGGAGAGCTTCGCTGCTCTGCAGGCTCTGCTGGCACTGCAGAGGCCATGGAGGGGATGAACAGGATCTGGGCGGCATTGTTCCTGGAGTTGTTGCAGGTCCTGGGTGTCATGTGACAGTCCCAGCAGGCCCGCCCTGGGGAGGAGGCTGCCAGCATATGGTTCTCAGAAATCAACTTCTGACCTCCTGGGTGTTCTCCCCCCGCCCCCAAATGATTTTGTTTAAAATGCTAGTTGCTCTGTCATAAATTATTCTTTAGTTAAGGGGTTTGGCTCCTGTGTGAGTTACTGTGGTTTGAAAAAAAGGAAAAAAATCATCAGAACATGTTGGTTTAGCCAAAACCCAATGCCTAACCACGGACAAGTGGAAACAGGCTGGAAAGGCAAGGGAAAGGCGCTGGGAGGAGAGTCTTAGTCACGTGCCCTTTTAAGCCGTGCAGCTCATTTTTAACTGATAATATAATTTTTTAGAAGTATCTTTTTCGTTACCTGAATTTCTCTGGGGAGTGGGCTAAGACGAATAGATATTTTGGTAATAGTTAGTATTGTATTCTTTGGGTTTTCAAACCCACTTGGGGGATTCTGTGAGCCCTGGGGATGTGTCCCTGGAGATGTGTCTCATACATACGCCTGGCAATCCAGAAGTGACCAGCGAGCAGAGCTTCCCAAGGTAGAAACCTGCTGGAGGCCCTCAGGGTTCACATCTGTGAGCCACCGGGGTGCAGTAGTACAGGTCCAAGAGTGTGCCAGAGGACAGCATTTGACTTGCACCACTGCTTGGCTTGGGAGAAAATTAACTACTTGTATTTGTGATTTAGTGGGCATTTCCCTGAGCCATCACTGGCTGTTGAGCAGGAAAACAAAAGTGAACTGGCTATCCAGTGTACTTTAATGTTTTACTTTCACCCCAGTCATTTCTTTATTTTAATTTATTTTAATTCTTTTGTTGTTCTATTACAGCTGTTCCAACTTCCCCCGTTGCTCTCCCCTGCCCCGCCCCCCACAGTCAATCCCCGCCCTATTCTCCATGTCCATGGGTCATTTATATCTGTTCCTTGACTAGACACTTCCCCTTCTTTACCCCCTTTATTCCCCTCCCCCCCGCCTCATAAGCCAGGCATCGAAAGGCAAATATCATATGATTTCACCTGTAAGAGGAACCCGATGAACAAAACATACAAACAAGCAAAATAGAACCAGAGGCATAAAAACAAGGAACAGACTGACAGTGATCATCCCAGTTATTCCATCAGTCTTTTCTGGTAAAACAAAGTCTCTTTTACATAAAAATGCCCAGTCTTTCAAAAGTCTCTCCCTCTCCATTTCTCTCCTTTCAGTGGCCTCTGGTTGTGTGGGTCGCGGGGAGCTAATGGCCCCTGACCTCTGACTTGCCCTGGTGCGTAGTGTCTGGTAGCAGCTGCCTCCTAGGCGCTGTCCCTTGGACCCCTGGCTGCAGTTGACTTTACTGGCTCCATATCTGCTGCTGTACGTGTGTGGCTTCTTTTGGCTTAGGATGGCCCCATGGAGCCTCAGCCACCTTCTCCTTTCTGAGTTGGCCTCTGCATAGCTCTCACTGACTGCAGAGTACAACCCTCCTGCCTTAACATCCCCATACCTTTGTAGGGTCACCTAGCCTTGTCCTGGTGAGGTCCTTGGCAGGACTCCTTTCTCCTGCTTCAGCATGTGAACCACCTGGGAATTAGATCAGCTCTGGAGCAAAGCTCGGGGCTCCTTGGTTACGCGACCATGCTGCCCTGCCTTGTTGAGGTCAAGCTCAGGTAGGTGTCTGGCAGCCTGAGAAGCCACAGCTTGACCTTTGTGTTCCCTCTCACACCTCCCATCCTTGGGAACAGAGCTTAGCAAGGGGCTAGTCAGGAAACATGTGTCCAATTGCTGCTCTTTCCCACCTAGGTTTCCCTTTATTTTCCTCAGGAAACAGATGAAGGAATAGGATTTTCCTTTACTGCCTTCTTCCTCTGGAGTCTAGATAAGCGTTAAGCAACAGTCTTTGGAATATTATCTCTAAGAAGTGGATTAGCTGGGCCCTCCAGGATTGCTCTCTGAGGTGCTGAGGGGGTAGACAAAGGAATTTAGCGAAGCTTCTCTTTCCACAAAGCCTGGTTTGTAAACCCTAAAATCTCCCTAAGAAGTATAAAATCTTCCTCTCTTGCCATGGGGTGATATTTCTCATAGCTTGACCTCTAGGATGAGACACAGCTGTGAAATATGCATTACAGTGGAAAGTAAAAAACCCCAGTTTACTACTTGCTAAAGTATTTTCAACACAAAAACTCATGTGGCCAGGGCTGCCACATCACTCTCCTTCACGGGGATGAAGTTGGTGCTCCTAGAAATGCACTAACAGGTCACCGTCACCTGTTCTTGCTTTAAGTGCATGTGTCCCTCTGGGGTGGACCTGTAGGTAAAAGGAGAGGGTGCCAGGAGGATGAAAAAGTTTCTAGAAGGCGTGTTGATCAAATTGTTAACCAGAGGCTTTTAATATCTTTTGCTCCTCTGATGGGGGAATAACCAGGAAAAAGGAGCTAGAAATTCCAGGTGGACTTTACTTGGACTGTCCAGTTCTTTGCCCTTCATCAAGAATGTGTCTACGTGGCACAGTAACCACAGATGGGTAGTGCCTCGTCTTTGAGCTCTGCCTGCGCTTCAAGGATAAGCTTTGGAGGCTTCTCTGTTTCTGTCCTCTAGCTGGGGAGACGGACCTGTTCTCTAGGCCGCCTTCACAAAATAAATGCATGCTGATTTGCACACTTTGAAAGGGTGAACCATGTCAATAACAACATTACTTTTGAAAATAAAGAAAAAGACAAGTACCCATTCACAAGCAGTATGATATTTTTGTCATTAAAAAAAGGTCAATCACATAAGCTTCTCTGAATCTTGGTTTCCTTACTGAACCATACACTGGAGGAAAATCTCCAAATTAATTGGCATCTGTCTAATGCATTCTTTTTAATGCTTCCAAATTCATTTTATAGATATGATGACATTTATTTAAGAATTCCTCTTTTGATAAACATTTACTTCTATTTTCTCACTAAAATAATTTTTTATTTAAATGCTTTGTAAGTATATACTTTTATATGCTCATACTAGTACTATTATTTCTATAGAGTGAATTCATCGGCGTGGAATTGTGTGGATTATGGTATATATATTTTCAATTTAAGAAGTTTTGCAGATTGCTTTCCAAAAAAGACTCTAATAATTCACATTTCCAAAAATAATGTAATAGAATTATTCTTAAATTCATCCTTAAAATAGATATTATAACTCTTTATTTCTGACAATCTGGTAGATACAAATTATCTACTGTTGCTTCAATAGGGTTGAATGCTTTTTGGTATTCTGCTTTCAATTGACTGTATCTATCACCCCAATATCTATTGTGTTGTTTGCATTTCTGTTGTTAATTTATAAGAGTTATTTGCGTACTAAAAATATTAATCATTTACTTGTCATATGTGTTGTAAATATTTTTCTCAATGTGGTCCCTTTTTCAAACAACACTTTTTATCTTAAATATTTAAGTACATCTATACCTTTTTTTGTTTTTGTGTCTGCTTCCCAGAATTGGTGAGGTAGTCTTCCCTGCCTCTAGAATTGTACATATAGAAACTTTAAAGATATATGTTGTTTTAATTTTTATAGATGTCTTTAATTCACCTAGAATTTATTTTTGTATTTGGTGTGAATTAAGGGTTTAACTTAATTTACTTCTAGATGGATAACCAGTTGTTCTAGCTCTATTTATGAAATGAGCCAATCTCTTCCCACTGACTGAAACATCATCTTAGTCGTGTATTTATTAAACTCCAGTTTGGTTAGGCTTTATTTTTTTTCCACTCCCTTTTATTCTTCTTATTTGTGTATTTCTATGCCAAGACCATAGTCTTACTTTTCTAGAATGATTTAATTTCTGATCAGGCAAGTCCTCCCTTTAGTAGTTTCAATGACCAGAAAGAAACATAGGAATGATACTCATCAGTTCACTTACTTTAGTTCATGAGAGGCAACACAAGGAAGTATTGAAGAGGTTGTACAGGGTCAAGATGGAAAGGGCAGAGAGAAGACAAGGGGGAAGAAAAGGATGGCAAGACAAAAGCTATGATAAAATAATATGTAGGATAAAATCTCATTTACCTTCTTTCTTTCCTTCAACTCCATAGAGGATGATGGTATGAATATTAACAGTGAGAACATTCCTATCATCATGATCATGTCCAAACAATCCCCACTGCTGTGTTTGGTAATGAGAAAGTCCATTCTGAACTACAAGCTTGAAGTGAGTTTGAGCTCTGAATTGATATTCAAATGTGGCTGGTAAAAGAAAAAAAAATGGTCCTCTGAAAGGAGAATCTTCTTTTCTCCAAAATGATCAATCATGCTAAGTTATTATAGCAGAGTTGGATATTGTTTTGAAAGGTTTAGTATCTTGGAGGACCCAGCTCATTATTGCACATTTGTATTTCACTCTTTATTAAAATAGCTAAGTGCACCAAAAGAACATTGTTTCAGAAAAATGCTTGGATTTTTTCCCTTGAGCAAAGGATCCTTTTTGCCTCACACATTTTTATTTACACCACCTCTCCCAAGGGTCTCTCTGTCTGCTTATTCTTTCTCATGGCATCAAATAGAAGTTTATGTTAAGAGTACAAATTTGCATAATTAGTTAGTCCTGGTTGGAATAGATGCATTTTGACTCACTTTGGGAAGTACATTTTAAAAAACCCTAAACTGTAGATTTTCAGAAGCCTCTTTATTATTTTTTTTTTGTTCACATCTCTTTTTTTCCTAAACCTGAAGCTTCTTCAGTCTTTATGATTATTTTCCTTGTTTAGTTAATTTGATTATATTCTCTAGGAAACCCTTATGGACATACCCTTTAAGCTATTGTCAATGAGAATGTATAACTATAACCTTTATTTGATGGATAGATTTTGTGTTAAAGAAATGAATGGAAAATTTTAATGAAGTCATTTTAGTGGAGCAATTAGTAGTTATATAGTATGTGCACCTTAATTGGAGAAATTTGGAAAGATTTGTGGAAATAAGATGGTGTAGAAAGACCGAAATACCTACTTTCTCTTTTTCTTTTATGCATCACCTATTAATATATTGACAGTAATCCTACTAGGGTGGCATATGTATAATTCTCTGTGAACACAAGTGGATATCATAGACTATATTTTTATAATGATTTTTGAATGTGTAAATTAGAATCATCAGAAAGAGTTGCATGATCTGGAGCTCTGGGCAGTTAATGTGAAAAAAATATCAAGAACGATGTATGAGTTGAAGGTT
>PVJI01028194.1:0-16788 GCA_004026765.1 Micronycteris hirsuta
CAAAGGTGGAAGAACACATATACTGTTATGGTAATGGGCTAGAGCAGACTGTAAAAGCACAGCCTGGCTGTGCTAGTGCAACCCTGTGGTAAATTTTCTCCCACAGAGGCTGAGTAGAACGGTCCTGCTAAAGAGAACAATGAAATAAGGACAGTCAAGGTAGGAAAGGACAGAAACACCCTTCTCTCCCACTTGTTACCTGACATCTTGACTTTTATAAAGGTGGATGGTGTTTAAAAATTTAGTTGTGTTTGTTGTTTTTAATTATGGTCTAGTGCTGCTCCATATTTTCTTCCTTCATATTTTGTTGTGTCATCCTAGATGCTTGTGGTATCATATTAGGAATTACATCAATAATTAGATAGGCTGTTCTCAACTCTTATTGTTAGGTAGAAGTTTAGGAGAAGGAGGAGGGGTAGAAGGGGGTCCATAATATTTGCAGAAAAAGCTCATAAATAACTTTGGTTATCTGCCTGCATCTGTTTTTAACAGGATAACAAGAGGTGGTCTGGAGCAAGGTAAAAATCTGAGTTAATAGAACTCTACCCATGCTTATGCTTAGGTGGTCACGCCCTCCCTTGGAAGATAACACTCCACTTTCTCCCACCAAATCTATGTGTAATTCCCTTACCCCACCCCACAAATTATATAAATTCTCAGGACCAAGAGACCTAGCGCCTATGCTTTATCACCTACCTCAGTTAGGCCATTCTCTTCCATGAGAAGGTATCACTAATAAACTTTACTTACATCCTAACAGGCTTGCTGATCTGTAATTCTTTACTGCATCTGCAAGAAGAACCAAGCCTCCCACATTATTTAACCAATTGATTTGTCAATCTAAGTGGTCCAGGTATGAGACATGGGGCAATTCCCTGGCCTTCTAGCTCTTGTCAGCCTACTTGCCCCAACACCCCACATGTGCAGGCACCTGTGGGCTACTGTGGATGGTAGCACGTGTGTCCTACACAGCTCTGAGGGGTTCCCACTGCACACTGCACTTAGCATGATCTGCCAGCCCGTGACTGCCCCTCACTGCCCTCTACCAAGCCAAGCCACTCCAGCTCACCAGAGCACCTTCATCCTAGTGGCCAGGCCCCCTCCCCTCCTAAATCTTGTACTTTTTTGTTAAATTTATTCCTCAGCATTTTATCCTTGTCGATATTACTGTAAATAGAATTTTGTTGACTTCTTTTTTGGATTGTTCCTTGCTGCGTGTAAATAGTTGTTTTTTGTATAAAATAAATTTTTGGAAATTGATCTTATATCTTGCAACCTTAATTAATTTTCTGAATTAATTTGTTTTAATCTTTTTTTTTTCTGGTGGATTCCTTAGGATTTTCTATACACAAAATCATGTCATTTACAAATAGACAGTTTTACTCCTTCCTTTTATTTTAATTTTTTAAAGGTTTTATTTATTTATTTTTTTAGAGAGAAAGAGAGAGAAACATCAATGTGTGGTTGCCTCTTGCATTCCCTCAACTGGGGACCTGGCCCGAACCTGGGCATGTGTCCTAACTGGGAATTGAACCGGTGACCCTTTAGTTCGCAGGCCAGCACTCAATCTACTGAGCCACACCAGCCAGGGCTTACTTCTTCCTTTTAAATACAGGCATCCTTTCTCTTTCTTGTATAATTGCCCTGGTAGAACCTCCAATACAATGTGGAATGAAGTAGCAAGAACAGACATCTGGTCCTGTTCCTGATTTTAGAGAGAAAGCATACAATCTTTTAATATTAAGTATGATGCTAGCTGTGGACTTTATTATACATGCCCTTCATTATGTTGAGAAATTCTCTTCATTCCTAGTTTATTGATTGTTTTTATGAGGAAAAGGTGTCAGATTTTGCCAAATTATTTTTATGTGGCTACTGAGATAATCACGTGCTTATTTTCTGGTCTATGATATGCTATGGTGTATTATTGTATATAACTTGATTTTTGAATGGTAGGCCAAGATGTATTCCTAGGATAAATCCACTTGGTCACAGTATATAATTCTTTTTCTATGTTGTTGGATAGAGTTTGCTAGTATTTTGCTGAGTAATTTTGCATTAGGGATAGTGATCTGTATTTTTCTTTCCTTATTAATTTTTTTCTGGTTTTAGTGTCAGAGTAAGTCTGGCCTCATAGAATGAGTTAGAAAATGCTGTTTTTAATTCATAGATCTATTTGTCAGCTAGATTAAATGAGAATAATCAATTTGTCATAGGCATCTGTATTCTGAAATAAATATCACATACAAAAGTGACATTCGACAGAGTTTGATTGAAATACATCAAACTGAAACTAATTGAAACCTTAAAAAAGATGAGAATCTGCAAATTATTAAACTTTTCATGCAATACAATTACTATAAATTTTGTAAATAATATTGATAGAAACAAATTTTTGATAAATTGATAATTTTACCAAAATGGCTTTGGGTGTTTGAAAGCAAATGTTTTCAAAATTGATAAATTTGGAAAACTTGGTGAGTTGACCTTTACATAACTTGATCATTGGATGTAGTGTCTTCAGTAAATAGTGTCTTCAGGCAATTCAACTAATTGCCTAATTTCTGGATGCAGATAAGGGTCAAGAGGGTAGAAAATTGAGAAGACTATGCACTTTTTATGGGGGTGGAGGTTCTGCTGATAGTAAGAGGTGAAGATCTAAAGAGTTTAAGAAAAGTAGAGAAAGTTAGCTGGAGTCAAAGAGATAACAGCCTTGAGCAATCCAGGCTTACTGAGTTTTGTTCAGGGTCCAGCTCTGTTGATTTCAATTCTATTGGTTTTGTGATATATATATGTTCACAGGTGCTCTCTAGTGATGAGGGCACAGGAATAGAGAAATCTGATGATTCATGAGTGGGTGGGAGAGAAAGACATAAGTTTGAATAGGGGCTGCCATGAGAATGGATGAAATGTTGGATCATAGATTGAAAGGAAGAAAGACCTATTACACAGAGAAAGAAAAGAGAGTTCAAAGGACTGGAGTTATAAGAGTTTGAAAGTTTGATATGTGTGCGAGGGAATGAGAGAGCCAGAGGCAAGAAAGTGGGTTTACAGAGTGAAATTCTGGAGGATAAAATGTCATGGGTAAAGCAAATCTGGTCATGAAAAGGTTAAAGACCTGGTAAACAGAGTGGGCTGAATGGATGGGTCTCAGGAGGAGAGAAAAATGAGGAACCTTGGCACCAGATTCTTGAATGGGGCATGCACTTGGATAGGGTAAGCACATGAATGGGGTAGCAGGCCTTGGGATGGTGAACAAGACTCTGATCCTAAGACTTCACTGAATATGTAGCGAGAAGCTGTCTTTCCTCACCTCCACCCCCAATTAGCCCAGCATGATTCGCCCAGCATGTTATAAAAAAAAGGGGGGAGCTGGTTCTCAGTTGTAAGACTCCTACAGAAAGGACTTTGACCTTTCTGTACTTGCTTCTATCTCTGTAGCCCCATGTTGACTTCTCAGTTGTATTTTGAATGAATGGTATTCTAGCTCATCCTTTTAGATCTCTCATTGATTGAATTTAATGATTTATTTTGTGACTAGCTCAGGGCTGTTTTATCCTCAAAGGTATATGGCTTTGAACTGCAAACTTGCCAACTTACTTCCTATGGGTTGGGCCAGCAGGTGGTCTAGGCCTTGGTAGCTAAAGCCAAGACCATCAGGAGAAGGTGGTAAAACCAATGTCAATTCCCAAAAGAAAAGGGGTTTACTTAGAGGTAGAGGAGACATGGAAGCCACAATGGGGAATGAGAAAGCTCTCCTCTCTCCACCCTTTGCCTTCAACCTATGATTTTAGACTTTTCTCTCGACCTATAGTGTCTGTCTGCCTGACTAAGGACTGGCAGAAATACTCATTATAAAATTGTCATAGTGTCTTCACGCTGCTATGATAACATACCACAGAATAGGTAGCTTAGAAATAACAAAAACATATTTCTTATGGTTTTGGAGGCTGGGAAGTCCAAGATTAAGGTGCCAGGTTCTGGTGAGGGCAATCGTCCTTGTTCATAGAAGGTGTCTTCTCATAGCATCCCCAATTAGTGGATGGGGAACGGAATCTCTATGGGATCTCTTTTATAAGAACATTAATCCTGTTCATGAGGACTCTACCCAAAGACCTCACTTCCTAACACCATCACATCAGGCATTAGGATTTCAACATATGAATTTGGTTGGAGGGGAGGCACAAACATAAATGTTTTCCTCTCGAGGCGCTGCGTATCTCTGTCCTGTCTTCTCTTTTCACTGTCACCTAATGTCTTGAGTTGTCTTATGTTTTTTTTGACCCTCTAAAGACACTGCTCTGTCAGAGGTCAACAGTGAACACCCTAATAATTCCCAAGTCCAGTGGCCAAAGATACTCATTAAACCACTGCTCTGGAGCCTGGCCAACATTAGGTTCTGACAATACAAAAATTATCTAGTGTCTGCTCCCAAGAATTCACAATCTACTGAGGGAGATGGATGTAAACAGATCTTTTTGACATTCTCCTCCCCTAGATTTTGAGACACCAATGTTCTAGTTGTAGTCCTTCTTTTCTTGTCCCAGGAGGGCTTTCTCTCTGTCTAGTCTTTGAATGTTGGCTCTATCCTAAGCCTTATTTTGCTTGTGCTCTATATTTTGTTGTTGTTGTTGGAAATCTTATCTAGTCCAATTGCTTCCATTCCCAAGTATGTGTGTGTTTGACTCTCACATCTGTATTGCTAGCTTACATGTAGCCTCTAAGCTCACACAACTGTTACGTACATCCTCTGTTCACAAGGTAGGTCTTTACCACAAATAGTATGTTTTCAACAAAGTTCATCATAGTAATTTCAGATCTGCTTCTCCTCTGCTATTCTGTTAATGGAATGATTCTCTGTGAATGGAATTACTTCACCTAAACAGAAACCTGGTGTCATCCTTGACGTAACTTCTTCATCTACCTCATGTAATCACATCTATTCTATTCCATGTCACATCTATACAACAATCTATTCTGTTTCCTCTAGTGCTGTCTGATCTATTAGTTTATACCTACCCTGCCTCTGGCCTAGTCAGTCTTCAATCAACTTTCCTTGAATTCCTAAACTAGGCTCCTGTTTGACATCTTTACCTGTAGTCCCTCCCTCTAACCCATCTTCCAGTCTGATGCAAGAATCTTTCTGAAATGTAAATCTGATCCCTTTTGTCTCCATTAAAAAATCCTTTAGTGGCTTCCCTTGATCTTCAGGATAAAATCCAAGCATTTTATCATGTCCTACAGGCCCCTTTGTAACCTGATTTTGCTTGGCTTTCCTGCTTATTCCCCAAATACTAAATCCTGGCTGTTCCAACTTACTTGGACTTTCTCAACCACTACATATTGCTTCATAATTCAGTGCACTTATACCTGTAGCTCTTGCTGCCTGGGATGCTCTCACAGTTGACTTCTCTCCCCCATGTTGGTGAATAACTACTTTCTTCAAGATTCAGCTGTAGCATTGCTTCCTCTGAAGTTCTTCATTGACCTCCTCCTTTCTTGGTACTCTGGTCAGCCTTGTGTGTATCACTTTAATACCACCTGTCTATTGTGTTGTATTTGTTTATGGCGTCCCTCCAATTGGCCTGTTGGGTCCTTGAAAAGTCATCCCTGTATTCTCTATCCTAGCAAAGTGCCTTGAATGGAAAAGGAATATACTTGCAGAATATATTTGATTATTTTTGAGGGCCTTCTATGCACAAGGAAGACACTGCACTAGGTACTGTGATGAATTTTGCAGGTTCTCTTTCCTCTTAGAAGGCAATTTCTCAGTCTCCTTCCTAGATTTTGTATCCTGTCATCCCCTAATGTCTTACCTCAGCCTCCTTTCCTTGGGAGTCACCCCATCCGTTTCCTTAGCTTTAATTGCTGACAACTCCCAAATCTCTTCTCCCAGTAAAGAACTCTTTCCCAAGCTCCAGATGCTCCCAGGCATCTCAAACTCAGTACATTCAAAACTGAACTATTTTACCTTTCATTTATCCTTCTGGGATAAGAAGATAACTGTAGGAAAGCTTCTGAGACACTTTAAGGGAAAACAATTAGAAATTATGTCAGGACAATGACATTAAGTATTCTATGACATCCCTAGGTACAGCCTTTGTATTTTCATTGCCTTGAAGTGAACAGGAGTAAAGCTTTAATGCTGTGCTTCCCATGCTGGGCTACACAGCAGCGTGCCAAGGTATATGTGAAGCCACAGTGTTAACAAGGCTCATTTTCTTAGAGCATCAATTATGACAGAAGTTCATGTGTGTATGTAATGTACAATGTTTAAGTACTAAGAACTGAAAACATGATTTTTATATTGTGGAACATAATGTAAAATGCCAGAAAAGTTTAAACCCCTTTCCTCAAAATACAGGCACACAGATCATTTCTATTATTAGAGAATCTCAAGTATACCAGAGTCAGAGACATGGGTTACAATATGCCCATGTGTTTAAGGGCATGGAGAGGAAAGCAAGCCTTCAAGAGTACAGATATTCAGTAGTGAACAATGGAAAATCAGCATTGCAGGAAGTTCTTTTTCAGATGAAGAGGAAACTGGGGAAGGGAGGAGTTAGTGAGCTGTACATACCAAGCTAGCCTGAAGAACTTTGTTCAATGCATTGATACAGTCAATATTTTTAGATGCCTATTTTTGTCCCATGTTCTCTACTGGATGGCACAAGAGTGAAGCAGATACTTTGCCTAACCTCAAGGAATTCACTATCTAGTGAAGGGTGTACAGTGTGAAGTTTTTCCCACTGGAAAAGGGCCTAGTTTTGTTTAGGGAATTCAGTGAATGCTTCACAAAAGACGCATCACTTCAGCTTTTGGCTAAGTCTTGGAAAATGTATAGGTATTTTCTATCTGTAGTTGGTGAGAAAGATTTCAGGGAACAGGAATATGAAATGTGTGGGAAATGAATTAGAATCCTGCTTACATTTTTGACAGTCATTATGAGCACCTAAGTCCCTGGAGAGGAAGAAGCCCATTTCCTTAGCCTTGGTATACTCAGCAGTGTAGCTTAGCACTGTCCCTGCACACAATACCATGTTTACTATTTTGTAAATCTCAGCCAGAGAGCTGAATACGTCATGGATAACATGTAGCTTACTCCTCCTCCTTTAATAAATTTATATTGAGCCTGATCCTTTAGTGGGAATAGAGTTATCCAGAAGAACGAGTTCCAGTTTCTAGCTTCAGGAGCTCAGGTAGTTGAGTGAAGGAAATCAGTCAAGCAGACTGGCATTTATGATATAGTACGATGAAAGCTTTGGTAGGCGTAAGCCTGAGGACTATACCTGCACCGAGGAAGGGACCTAGCCCCATTTGGAGGGTGAAGTGGAATCTGGAGGCCTTAAGCCACTTCTGAGCAGAGGTATGACAAGTAGGAGGTAAATTAAAAAACACCAAGCATTGCAGTAAAGGCAACATCGTGCACAAAAGTGTGTGTTCAGAAAGTAACAAGTAGCTTCCTATGAAGAGTGGAGGCAGATAGTGGTAGATGAGGTGAGAGGTAGCCACATCTGGGACATAGAAAGCCTTTGTGTCGTGATACAAGCCTGGATTTTACCCCAAAAGCAACAGTGAGTTACTATAATGCTGGCTGAGATCAGTGTTTTTTCAGGAAGGGTGAGCTGTAAAATTAATTTGGCGAATTGAGACCAGTATTTTTTATTTTTAAAGAGCCCTTTTCTTAAAAAAAATATTTTTAGAGAGAGAGGGAGAGAAACTTTCATGTGCGAGAGAAACATCGATAGGTTGCCTCTTACACGTCCCCCAACAGAGGACCTGGTCCACAACTCAGGCATGTGCCCTGACAGGATATTGAACTGGCAACATTTTGCTTTGCAGGATGACGCCCAACCCACTGAGCCACGCCAGTCAGGGTGGGACCAGTATTTTTTAAAAAGTAACTAGAAAAGAGTAGAAATATTGGTGTGCATATTTGTCAACGTTTTGTGATGCTTTTGTTTCAGTTATATATGTGAATATTGTGTTCTGAAGTAAAATGTTTTCATCTGTAGATCACAGTAAAATTTTTTTTCTGAGAAACACTAAAGTTTCAACAGATATTAATTTAGGCCTGTCTGTCACTGAATCAATTAGAAGGGGACAGAAATACTATGACTGCTTTACAGTACTGGTAATCTGGGAGGGATGTTTGGGAACCAGCCCACTGTAGGGAAAATGTAGTATGTGGTGAACTCAGAGGATCATTTAAACATTGTAGTGCACTTAGGTTCATAAAGTAATGAACTTAGGCGTGTGGATGGTCAGAAGAGCCACCCAGAAGATGCCATGTTTGTACAAGTTAGGTAGGTAAAAGTGGGAGGAGGGTTTTCTGAGTAGTACAGACTACTACATCAACCAAAAGTGGTAAGGGGAACTGTGCATAGGGAAAGTCAAAATGAGGACTTCCATGCATCTGGAGCATAAAATTAGAGGCAAGGGAAGTAGGTGGCTGCCTAGTCACTGAGGGAATCATGATAAGGAATCTGGACTCCTTTCCTACAGGAAAAAAGCCACAGGAGATTATCAAGCCTAGAATTAAGGTATTAGACTTCTATTGCTCTGGCTGCAGTGTGGAGGGAGGCAAGGTACATTAATCCAGGATAGAGATGTCATCTATTTCAGACTAGGGAGAGATGTGACTGCAGATTTCAGAAACATTGTGGAAATAAACTCAACATGACTTGTTAATTTGACTGTTGATGGGTGCAAGAAAATAGTCCCTGGCTTTTGTAGTTGTCTCCTCTGAGCAATGGGCTTATACTGTGTCATTGACCTGTTGAGGCTGCAATTCATTATTTTTTGAAGTAGGCACAAACTTGCAGTAAAAAACTGGATCCCGAGACCCTCTGAAAGTGGGAAGAGAATCCCCATGCATCTGGGCATCTCTCTTGGGGGTTTGAAATTTGTTAAAGAGGTGCCTAGGTGGACTTGAAGGCATATTCCAACAACTCGGGTGAAGTTATTATTTTGCAAGCTAGATCACTGAAGTCGATAATACAGGGACCGGCACAAATAACGCCCCCTCCTTATTACAAAATCATAAGCATTTAATTCTGTAACAATATCACACTGAAGCACAGCATGACATTTTAGGTGAAATATTCAAATTAAAAATTATTACACCCATTATTACTACTCTACCAACCACACTCAAGCAGGCCTTACTTCTGCCAGACCCTGTATTATTTCCCCAGTGTTGTCCCTGAGCCTTTAGTAAATGTTCTAGGGTTCATATACTCTTATTTGGGCCAAAATATTAAAGGGGGTGATGATGTCCTTTGAGGCCAGTGTGGATGGGCCATTAGACTGTGAACTCCTTGAAGGGAGAGGTGGCTTTTCTCTGTATCCCTAGTATCTAGCCCAGAGGCTGACATATGGCAAACACTTGATCAACTGTTCCCGGTGCCTAAACTGATGATGCATACTAGCAGATGCTCAATAAGCGCTTTTGTAAACTGCTGAAAGCTCCAAAGGGAGATATATTTCTGGGGTTAAGAGGAAAAGCTATGAGTCAGCCATAATCCACCTATTACCAATACAAAGATGTGGTTTTAAGATTAAGAAAAGTACTTTTAGTCTAAGAGTTAGGAATGGGTCCAAGTTACCTAGCTGAGGTGAATGTTCATGCCAAAAAGAGAGAAAGGGTTGAATTTTGGGGCAGGAGCATTCAGTTACAGGTTCATTTAATAAATGCTTTGAGTGTTTAGTAAATCACCCAAAATGATGTCAGATTTTCTGGTAACTATGTGTGGACAAATTGGAGCACAGGGAGATGGAGAACCTTGTTGGTTGTAGATGAGTGTCAGGAGTAGAGAAGGTGCAGTGAAATACCACCAGAATAGCCGTCACTGGTTATCTGCTAGAACAGTGACCTCTTTACCTTTACCCTTATTTCAGACAACGGATGGGTCTAGGCCCAATACACTCTGAAGGTCCAGCCTAAAATGTCTTCTTTCCACTGTATTGGGGATAGGGGAGCTGTTGGGCCCTGCTATCAAGTGGTTAGGCCTGGGTGACAGCACCAAGTCCTCCTGTAACTACCACCCTAGTCAAGCCTCTGAGCCTTGAGTGATAGGCAGCCTGCCTGGGCCAAGTTTGGCTTCACAATTAGTGGATATAAAGAAGTTTCCTACTTCTCATATGCCCTGGCCATTCTTAAGCCGGATTTCCCTTTTTTAAGTTCCCAGAGAGGCCCAGATTTGACAACAATAAGAAATTTCCAGGAAATTCCCAGAAGGTTTAATTTCCTAATCCTCCTCCCACTTCAACCCTCTCCTTCACTCCACTCTCCCCCTGCCCCCCTCCCACCCCCGGAGGAAGGTGGTTATCCTGGAGTCCAATATCCTTTGTTGAATGCTTGCACTCCTTTGGCCAGGCTAGTAGTACATCTGAGTCTTCAGGTCTTCTCCTTTGAGGCCCATTCAGCACTTGAGGGGAGCACATGAGGGTAATATGTGATCCTGTTTAGCAACAGAGGTTGTAGTATTCCTCGAAGGTTCTTAGGGTACCAGATTCCACAGTTTTACTTCTACATGTTCATTCTCCAATCCCATTAAGGAAGTACTATATTTTGCCATGTATAATGCGCACCTTTTTGCCCAGGTTTTTGAGGGAAAAATAAGGACGCTCATTATACATGGGTAGTACTAATTCCATACCTATATGTTTTTAATTTTTAAATTTATGCTTATGTGTTAAAAGTGTAACTCTAGAAAGCAATAATGATATCCATATGCAAAATAATACCCTGGAATACAATAATTGGTTTTGTTTCTAAATATGAATAAATTAAAAATGAATTAAAAAATTAAAACAAGCCCTGGCTGGTATAGCTCAGTGAATTGAGCGCCGGCTAGGAACCAAAGTGTCCCAGTTCGAGCCCCAGTCAGGGCACATGCCTGAGTTGCAGGCCAGGTCCCCAGTGAGGGCCATGTGAGAGGCAACCATACATTACTGTTTCTCTCCCTCTCTTTCTCCCTCCCTTCCCCTCTCTAAAACTAAATAAATAAAATCTTAAAAAAAAAAAAAAAAATTAAAACAAGCTTTCTTTCCTGAAAGTTTGGGCCAAAAATGTGGGTGCACATTATACATGGCAAAACATGGTAATTTTTCTCTAAGAAATCCCAGGGGCTCCTCTATGCTAGATGTCATAACTCAATCACATTACAGGCCAGTTTGGAATTTTAGTGTACATGCCCCATATAAACCAACATTAAGAAAAACAAAACCATGCTAACCAAATAAAACCCAGATTTAAGAGCCAGAAACACATGCCATGAATTTACTATCCCATGGAGAATGATCATTTGTATAGTTCTCATTCTCAGAAATCTCAAGGGGAGGAAAAAAATCTGTTTACATATATATTCATAAAAGGAATTTTGTCTATTGTACAAAGAGAGGGTTATCTGGCTCCTCAGCAGGCTCTGGGTTCCATTAAGACTGTCCATTTCACAGCTCTAGCTCCAGTTCGTCTTAGAGATTAAGCAGTCCAAATACTTATGATAATGGCCACTGATGATGGCTACACACCCTTTGGCTCCAGTTAAATCCCTGGTTTTTGAGATGTGGGAGAGTTGTGGATACTTGCTTCCTGGTCCTGCCGCAGCCCCAGAAGTAGCTGGTTTAGGAGTGTAAGATTGCTGTCTCTGCGAGGCAGGGGCAGGGGTGGGAGGCAGTTTCCTTTATACTCGATCACTGCCATCTTGGCACGATCCTGCTCATTCCGGTTAGGGATCTGTAGCATTCTTGTGTAGCCCCCATTCTGACCTTGGTATCGAGGAGCCAGTACTTGAAACAGCTTTGGGATCAAGTCTTTCTCCTAGAGAGGTAGAGTTATACAGAAGAGAGCAGAGTCAGGCACCACCGCATTTACTTTTAGCATTCCCAAAGGTAGGGTCTCCAAATACACACACTCAGACCTCTCCCACCATCTAATGCGGTAGAGTCAAAGTTAAATGGAGGGTTCAGATATGCAAATTCGGATTCGCACCGAATCCAACCCAAGGCACACATTTCTAATTTAGTTTACAAAATTTGTCCACACGTGAGTACCTTACCTTAGTTCTTCCCAGTCCCTCTTTCTGTGACAACCCCTCCCACTCATGGACCAAAGAATGAGATTTGGTGTCAGGCAGGATGCACTTACTGTGAGCCAGAAATCAGCCATGCGCATGGCTCGTTCGTTGGTGTCTCCCAGCTTCCCATAGTCGATGAGCTGCAAGGACAGAACATCACTGATCCAACCCGAGCGGGAAACACGGCACCAATCTTACTCCTCTAATTCCACTAGCCAAGGGTCCCTCAAATTCATGCCACCCCTAACCTCGCACGCAGCCCTAACTGGTCTTCCATTTGAGGGGCCGGAGGAATGGGCTCAGCTCAAGATACTGGAGGATTCAGACTTCGGGTAGGTCTTACGAGGGCGATCCTACTCCTTCCCCAAGATCAGCCAGGCCCCGCCCCCTCAGGCCGGACCCGCGCGGCGGATCAGAGCGTCCCGCCTCTGACCTTCTCAGCGTAGCCCCTCATCTCGTCCACGCGCGCCCAGGACGCCTCGATGCGTTCGTGTCGCACTAGTCCCGTAAGCAAGTTCCGCAACAGGTGGATGCGGGACTCGGGACCGAGGCCCAGGCGGCGGAATACGCGGCCATGTGAGATGGCCGCAGCTACCGAGAGCCGCATTGCTCCCCTTCCCTCCGACTCTGAAGAAGCCGGAACTGGAAACTCAAGGGGAACTTCGCGGAAAGTCGTATTTGAGAGGGCGCATGCGCTGTAACTAAGTGCGTGGTGGACGTGTTTGCGCATGGGCCTCAGAGCCTGCCTCGTTGGCAACCTGGGGGAGGGCGGAGAAGGGGTGTTGACCTCTTGAAGAGAAGGCGAGCGGGACGGACAGCTGGAGCCGCGTGCGTCTCCTCGGCTGGGGAAACAAACGCCCCCTAGTGAGGGTTGAGCCGGCAGTGGGGGTTCTCTTGTGCGGCCTCAGGCTCCCTTTGGGGCTTGTAGAGTAATCGGAAGCCTCGCCGCGGGTCCTGCTGGGAAAGCGAGTATTTGAGGAGAAAGGCGTCTGGAGGGGGTGCGCCCACGCAGGCTGGCCGCTGTGCTCCTCCCAGAACCGTGGTGAGCCGGCGTGTTCGACACTTCGAGGGCGTCGTTTTTGACAAAATTATTTTTAGTAGTAATGGTGAAATGAAAGGAATAGCAATTATGTTCAGTTAAGAAAGGCCAATGGTGAAAATTTTGTTGAGGTAAGTACATCTAATTATCCTAGTTAGACAAAAATACAACCCTCAAAGCAAAAGTGATAGTTAATACTTTTAAATTACATCGATGTATTTTTTACAAGGAGAAAACATACTTATGCACTTATGTGTTAAAGAAACATACAATAACATGATAGCTTCTGCTTTGGAGCCTTAACGTCTGTGTTAACAGTGTCAAAATTCTCTTTGTTACGGGTTGAACTGTGGTTCCCACCACATCCTGCGAAGTATGTTAAGTCCTAACCCCCCACTCCCCACCTCCTCCACCTCCCTTCCAGTATCTCAGAGTATGGCCTCATTTGGAAGTACGGGTCATTGCAGATGCAGCTAGGTAAGGTGAGGTCGTACTGGACTAGGGTGGGCATGTAATCCAAATGACTGATGTCCTTATAAAAAGAGCTGAGGCGGAGAGACAGAGATGGACACGCTAAGTGAAGACAAGCTCGTGAAGATGGACACACACAGGGAGAACCTGTGTGACCAGGAAGGCAAGGATCTGAGGCAGTTGCAAACCAAGGATCCTAAAGGATTTCTGGCAAACACTGTAGCCTGAGAGAACGGCATGGAACAGTTTTTTTACTAGGTCCTTCAAAGAATGTGTGACAGCCAGCACATTGGAGCTATGACAAAATATATTTTATTTGTTTTATGCTGCCCAGTTTGTGGCAGTTTTTTTAGAGAAGCACTAGGAAAGTAATGCACTCATCTTCACATATTCATGTTCAATAGATAGCATACTTAGAATTTGTCACTCTATCTTTGCTTATAGGTGACAAGAGAACACTTCGTGTTAATTTTAATTTTGAAAAGTTTCTTTTGTTTGAAACAATAGATAATAAATAATTAGGAAAAATCTTAAACATGGATATGTTGGAAGAGATTTATACAAATCACACTTCATAATAAATTCCGGAAATTACAATACTGTCTTTTGTTTCTTTGGGGTCAAATCTTATAGTTTTCAATAATCTCCACAATTGAAAATTCACCATAAATTTCTATTAGTAAACATTTCTGGGATTTCCAGTCAAGATGGAGGCATAGGAAGACATGGCTCACCTCTTGGTACAACCATATCAAAATGACAACTAAAATATAGAGCAACCATAGCTTAGAACCATCAGAAATCAAGTTTAATGGAAGTCTGACAACTCCATAGAAACTACAGAAACTACATCCCGAATGGAAGAAAGGGTTGGTCTCTCACCCACATATGGATAAAAATTCAGGAGGAATTTCTCAGGAGGGAGGAGTCCCAGCCTCACACCAGGACGCCAGCCCAGGGTTCCAGTGTTAGGAAGATAAGTGTCCACAGCTTCTGGTTGCAAAAACCGGCAGGATTGAGTAGATGGAAGGAATTTCTGGAGCCCAAGCAGTTACTCTTAGAGAACCCATACATGGACTCACCTTCTCAGACTCACTCCCTCTGAGCTCCAGCAGTGGGGTAGTAGTTTGAACAGCACCAGTGGTATATAGGGAGGAACTGAAGTGTCTGGCATCAAGGTGAGCAGAGGCTGTTGTCCCTTTTCTAAACCCTCCCCCAGCAGAGCTGGCAAACTGGTGCTATATCTGAGACGCCATCAACCTGGCTAACACTGTTTGGTCAGCCTTAGAGATCCCGAGACTCCACCCCACCCAAATTGTGGGCCCACTCAAGCTGCTTTTTCATGTGAATGGCTGTCCTAGGCTCATGCTTCACCACGTCCTAAATCCTGTCAAACAAGCAGTAGCTGGCTTCAGTGAGCCCCAGGAATGGCACTAGAAGCAGCCAGCCCAGCTTCACAGCTTGGCTTTGCCTGGGACTCTCCAAGCCCAGCACAAATTGCAGCAATCTCAGATGCTTTATAGCTCCAGTAGGTGGCCTCAGGCAAAACATAGGTGGGGGCTGATCTTGGCCTGTACCACCCAGGAAACCCTAGGGCCAATGCACCCCGTGGACAGCTACAGAGCACATCAGAGCATCACCACCCTGCCCCTGCACAGCTGACCCTTCATGGAAGGCAGATGTTGGTGGTCAGTGCTCACGGCCAATCCTTACAGGTGACTGGCTTGGGTAAATCCCTCCCATTGATCTGCCAACAGCAACCAAGGCTCAACTACAGGAGGAGGGTGTACTTAGCCCACACAAAGGATGCACCTTGACAGAGGAGGCTGTGTCACTGGACCCTGCAGGACACCTACTACATTAAGGCACACTACCAAGACATGGAATTAAAGCAGCTCTATCTAATACATAGAAAGAAACACAGGGAGGCTGCCAAAAAAAGGAGACAAAAACATTGCCCAAAAGGCCCAAAACTCCAGAAAAAGAACTAAACAAAATGGAGATAAGCAGTCTATCAGATGCAGAGTTCAAAACACTGGTTGTAAGGATGCTCAAGGAACTTAGTGAGGACCTCAACAGCATAAAAAAGATCCAGTCAGAAACAAAGGATATACTAAGGAAATAAAGAACAATTTACAGAGAAACAACAGTAGAGTGGATGAAGCCAAGAATCAAATCAATGATTTGAATATAAGTAAAAAACAACCAATGCGTACAACAAGAAGAAAAAAATTTAAAAAAAATGAGTATAGTATAAGCAGTCTCTGGGACAACTTCATTTGTATTATAGGGCTGCCAGGAGAGGAGAAAGAGCAAAAAATTGGAAATGTATTTGAAAAAGTAATGAAATAAAGTTTCCCTAATTTGTTGAAGGAAATAGACATGCAAGTCTAGGAAGCACAGAGAGTCCCAAACAAGATGGATGCAAAGAGGCCCACTCCAAGACACATCATAATTAAAATGCCGAAAGTTAAAGACAAAGAGAATCTTAAAAGCAGCAAGGAAAAAAAAAAGCAGCAAGAGAACAGAAGTTAGTTACTTACAGGGGAGTTCCTATAAGATTATCAGTTGATTTTTCAGAAGAAACTTTGCAGGCTAGAAGGGATTCGCAAGAAATATTCAAAGTCATGGAAAGCAGGGACCTACAGCCAAGATTGGTCTACCCAGCAAAGCTATTATTTATTTATTTATTTATTTAACTATATTTTATTGATTATGCTGTTATAGTTGCCCCACTTCCCCGCCTTCTTTCCCCCACCCCCTTACGCCCCTTTCCCCTCCCTTTAGTTTTGTCCATAGGTCATACACATAAGTCCTTCTGCTCCTGCACTTCCTATACTATTCTAACCTCCCCCTGTCTGTTGTCTACCTCCCATTCATGCTACTTGTTCTGTGCCCCATTCCCACCCTCTCCCCTACCACTCCCCTGTTGATATTCTTCCAAACCTCATATAACTCCCTTTAACATGTCATACAATAAAGGCTGGGTGGTGAACTTCTTGAACTTGACCTTATCTGCAAAGCACTTTCTCTGCCCTTCCATTCTAAATGAAATCTTTGCTGGATAGAGTATTCTTGGATGTAGGTCCTTGCCTTTCATGACTTGGAACACCTCTGACCACCCCCTTCTTGCCTGCAAGTTCTCCTTTGAGAAATCAGCTGACAGTCTTATGGGGATTCCTTTGTAGGTAACTGTCT
>PVJI01028195.1:0-16697 GCA_004026765.1 Micronycteris hirsuta
GGGGGTAAGGGAGTGGGGGGAAAGAAGGCGGGGAAGTGGGGCAACTGTAACAGCATAATCAATAAAATATAGTTAAAAACATAAATAAATGTTAGTTACTTCACCTCGTTTTTCCACAGGAAGTTTCTATTCCTTACTCCTCTCAACATTTTCAGTTGCCACCTTTTTGGGAAGTCACTAATGCTTGTTGTTATTGAAGTTATTCGGGTGACATTGGTTCACAAAATCATACAGGTTTCAATTGTACAACTCAACAAAACATCATCTGCTCATTGCATCATACGTCCATCGCCCCAAGCAAAGTCTCTTTCTGTCCCAATCCCCCCCTCTTTGCCCAGCTCCACTATATGCCACCCCTTCCTTCTGACTATCACCACACTGTTGTCTGTATGTACACACACACACACACACACACACACACACACACACACACACACACATTGGACTAATTCCTTCGTCTCCCTTCACCAGGCCCCTCACCCTCCTCCCCTCTGAGAGCTATCAGTCTGTCCATGTATTCATGCCTCTGTTCTGTTTTGTTAATCAGTTAAGTTTGTTCATTAAATTCCACATATAAGTGAGATTTGTGATTTTGCTTATTTCTGACTGGCTTATTTCACTTAGCTTAATAATCTCCAGGTCCATCTATGTTTTCACAGAAGGTTAGCTATCCTGTTTTATGGGTGAGTAGCACTCCATTGTATAAATGTACCACACAGCTTTTATTCACTCATCTGCTGATGGGCACTTGTGCTGTTTCTAGATCTTGGCTATGGTAAATAATGCTGCAATAAACATAGGGGTGCATACACTCTTTAGATGTAGTGTTTTGGGATTCTTTGGGTATATTCCCAGAAATAGTATCACTGGGTCAAAAGGAAGTTCCATTTTTAAATTTTTGAGGAAGCTCCTATTTTCCACAGTGGCTACACCAGTCTGCATTCCTACCAACTGTGTACTAAGATTCCCTTTTCTCCACATCCTCACCAGCACTTGTTGTTTAATGACTTATTAATAATAGCCATTCTGACATGAGTCAATGATATCTCATTATGACTTTAATTTACATCTCTGATGACTAGTGACATTGAGCATTTTTCACATGTCCACTGACAATCTGTATGTCCTCTTTGGAGAAATGTCTATTCATGTCCTTTGCTCCTTTTTTAAATTGAGTTGTTTATCGTCTTGGTGTTGAGTAGTATAAGTTATTTATATATTTTGGAAATTAACGCCTGATTGGATGTATCATTGGTAAACATAGTCACCCATTGAGAGAATTCCCTTTCTATTTTGTTGATGCTTCCTTTTGTGATGAACCCACAACCAACATCATACTTAATGGGAAAAACTAAAAGCATTTCCACTAAGATCAGGAACAAGACCCATGTCCACTTTCGTCACTCCTATTCAGCATAGTACTGGAAGTACTAGCCACAGCAATCTGACAAGAAGAAGAAGTAAATAGCATCCAAGTTGGAAAGAAGGAAGTAAAACAGTCATTATTCACAAATGGCATGATATTGTATATAGAAAACCCTGAAGACTCCACCCAAAACTACTACATCTAATAACTGAATTCAGAAAAGTAACTGGATACAAAATTAATACTCAGAATTTGGTGGCATTTTATACACCAGTAATGAACTACCAGAAAGAGATATTAAGAAGAACAATTCCAGATTAGTCCCCCAAATATATAAAGAACTCACATGACTCCACTCTAAGAAGACAAGCAACCCAATTAAAAAATGGGCAAAGGACTTGAACAGACACTTCTCCAAAGAGGACACACAGAGGGTCCAGAGACAGATGAAAAGATGCTCAGTATCGCTAGCTATCAGAGACATGCAAATTAAAACCACAATGAGATATCACCTCACACCGGTCAGAATGGCCATCATAAACAAAGCAACAAACAACAAGAGTTGCAGAGGTTGTGTAGAGAAGGGAAATCTAGTGCACTGTTGGTGGGATTGCACACTGGTGAAACCACTATGGAAAAGAGTATGGAATTTCCTCAGAAAACTAAAAATGGATCTGCCTTTTGCCCCAGCAATTCCGCTGCTAGGATTATATCCTAAGAACCCTGAAACACCAATCCAAAAGCACCTATGCACCCCAATGTTCACCACAACACAGTTCACAATAGCCAAGTGCTGGAAGCAACCTAGGTGCCCATCAGTAAATGAATGGATCAAAAAACTATGGTACATTTACACAATGGAATTCTATGCAGCAGAAAGAAAGAAGGAGCTCCTACCCATTGCAACAGCATAAATGGAACTGGAAAGCATTATGCTAAGTGAAAAGAGCCCGATGGTGAAAGACAAATACCATATGATCTCACCTTTAACAGGAACTTAATCAACAAAACAAACAAACCAGCAAAATATAACCAAAGACACTGAAATTGAGAACAGGCTGACAGTGACCAGAGAGGAGAGGGGAGGGAATTTCAGGGGAAAAGGGTGAAGGGTTTGCAGGAACAATTATAAAAGACACATGGACAATAATGGGGGGGTGGAAACAGGAGGGAAATGGGGAGGGCTGGGAGGGCTGGGGGGTTGGGCTTGGGTTGGGGCAAAAGGCAGAAAACTGTACTTCAACAACAATAAAAAATAAGAAAAGAAAAACAATTCCATTTACTACTGCAAAAAATAAGGTACCTAGTAATAAATTTACACAAGGAAGTAAAATACCTGTACTTAGTAAAAGACCTGTACTCAGAAAATTATCAGATACTAAAGAAAGAAAATGAGGAAGACACAAATAAGTGGAAGCATTCTGTTCCATTGATCTATGTGTTTGTTCTTATGCCATTACCAGACTGTTTGGATTTCAGTGGCCTTGTAATATAGTTTGATATAGGGTATTGTGATCCCTCCTACTTTGTTCTTCTTTCTCAAAATTGCTGCAGTTATTTGGGGTCATTTATGGTTGCATGTAAATTTTTGAAATGTTTGTTCTATATCTGTGAAATATGTCATTGGCATTGTAATAGGGATTGCATTGAGTCTATAAATTGCTTTGGGTAGTATGGACATTTTGATGATAATTCTTCCAATCCATGAAGATGGTATATGCTTCCATTTATTTGTATCTCCCTTAATTTCTTTCTTCAGTGTTGTGAGGTTTTCTGCGTATAGGTCTTTTTACCTCCTTGGTTAGGCTTATTCCCAGGTACTTTATTTTTTTGTTGCTGTAGCGAATGGGATTTTTTTTACTGATTTCTGTTTCTGATATTTCATTGTTGGTGCACAAAACCGCCTTTGATTTCTGATATTGACTTTGTATCCCACTGATTTTCCAAATTCACTTATTAGGTCGAGTAGTTTTTTGGTGGAGCCTATAGGGTTTTCTATGTACACTATTATGTCAGCTGCAAACAATGACAGTTTTGCTTCCTCTTTTCCAGTTTGGATGCCTCTTATTATATTTTATTTTTTGTTTTATCATTGTGGGTAGGACTTCCAATTTTTCTGAACTTCACTCCAGGAAAATAAACAATTGTATCACAAAGTTGTCAAAGGATCTGAACAGACACTTCTCTGAGGAGGACATACAGAGGGTCCAGAGACATATGAAAGGATACTCAGCATCACTAGCCACTAGAGAGGTGCAAAATAAAACCACAAACAGATACCACTTCACACCAGTCAGAATGACCATCACAAACAAATCAACAAGCAACAAGTGCTGGCGAGGTTGTGGAGAACTCTAGTACACTATTGGTGGGAATGCAGACTGGTGCAGCCACTGTGGCAAACAGATGGAATTTCTTCAAAAAATTAAAAATGGAACTGCCTTTTGACCCGGCAATTCCACCGCTGGGTTTATACCCTAAGAATCCTGAAACACCGATTCAAGATAACCTCTGTACCCCAACGTTCATAGCTGCACAATTTACAATAGCCAAGTGCTGGAAGCAACCTAAGTGCCCGTCTGTAAATGAGTGGATCAGAAAACTATGGTACATTTACACAATGGAATACTACACAGCAGAAAGGAAAAAAGAGCTCCTACCCTCTGCAACAGCATGGATTGAACTAAAGAGTATTATGCTAAGTGAAGTAAGCCAGGTGGTGAAAAACAAATACCATATTATCTCACCTATAAGTGGAACCTAATCAACAAAACAAGCAAGCAAAATATAGCTACAGACATTGAAATAAAGAACAAACTGACCATAACCTAGGGGAGGGAGGAGGAGGATAATGGGGAAAGAAAGAGAAGGGTCATTAAGGAACATGTATAAAGGACACATGGACAAAGCTAAAGTGGGGTAGGATTGAGGGTGGGATACTGGGTGGGGCGGGGGAGAGTGGTGGGGGGCAAATGGAGACAACTGTACTTGAACAACAATAAAAAACTGTGACAACACAAGCATGCAAATATTAAAAAAAAAAAGTGTAAGCACATACCATCATTATGGATAGGAAATATTAACATAAGTAATAGTCCGTGCTACCGAAAGCAATCTATCAACTGTATACAATTCTTATTAAAATACCAAATGCATATCTCACAGATTTAGAACAAGTATTTCAAAACTTTATATGGAACCACAGAAGACCTTGAATTGCCTCAGCAAGCTTGAGAAAGAAAAAAACAAAAATGGAGGAGGAATCAAGCTACCTGGTATCAAACTATAGTACAACATAATAGTTATCAAAACAGCATGGTATTGGCACAAGAACACATATATAGGTTAATGAAACAGAACAGAGATAACAGAAAGAAACCTACATCTTTATGGCCAATTACTATTTCACAAAGGAGTCAAGAATATACAATCAGCTAAGGACAGTCTCTTCAATAAATGCTGTAGGAGAATTGGACAGATACATGCAGAAAATGAAACTGGACCACCATCTTACATAATACACAAGAATAAACTCAAAATGAATTAAAGACTCAAATCTTAAATTATGAAGCCATGAAAGTCCTCGAAGTAAATATAGGCATTAAAATTTCATACAGTTTTTGTACCAATATTTTTTGCAGATCTATCTCTTCAGGCAAGAGAAATGAAGCAAAAAAAAAAAAAAGAAAAGAAAAAAGAAACAAACAGGACTGCATAAATTAAAAAGCTTTTGCACATCAATTCCACCTTCAGGGATTCAGGAAGACTCTTCCTCAAGAATCTCTCCAGCGTCTGAAGCATCTGGCCACCTTGTATTTGGAACATCATGGAAGACACCTTAGCCTAGAGAAATAAATAAAAAACAACCAGAAATGAGACAAGCTGGAGGAGATTCCAAAACAAATAGTAGCAAGTTCTATGCTAATGGCCAGAACCTGTTCAGTGTTCCTTTAGTGGTGTCACCTTCTCTAAGTCCTCAGCAACTCCAAGGAAGGACAGAAATGGCAGGAAGCACAGAGGGCATGTTCTGAATGTTTTGTGTTCACTTTCATACACTTTGAAGAACTTGAGAGTTGCACATTAGGTTAAATGACACATTTTAAAATATACAGCATCTTTTGAAATTTAGTTCCTATCAGTGATTCTCAACTCTTCAGGTAATAAGCTGTATAACTTGGAATAGTTACTTAGCCACTCTGTGCCTTGGTTTCTTCAAAGGTAGATAGGATAATATCACTAATTTACAGAATTTTTGGAAGGATTAAAGGAGCTAGTCCGCTAAATGAGTAAATAAATGCTTAGAAGAGTATCTGATATTTAGTAAGCACTGATCCTGTTATTTTGTTACTACTACCATTCTTTCACCTCTCTGTTCTCTTACTTCCCTTCATTTTCTTCTCTACTCTCCTTCCTTTTTCTCCTTCTCCCCATTTGAGTTAATGTGCTGTGTACTGCGTGATGCTAGAAAATACAAGCAAGCAGTTTAATGAGCTCAGAAAACAAATCATGAATAAAATGAGTACTTTACCAAAAAATGAAACTTTAACAAATAACCAAACAGAAATGTTGGAGATGAAGAACTCAATAATAGAGGTCAAGAATGAACTTGAGACCATAGGAAATACAGTGGACCACATGGAGAAAAGTGATATTGAAGATAGAAATGTGGAAATGATGCAGAGGGAACGAGAGAGACTTGAGCATAAAAAAATGAAAGAACTCTATGAGAATTGTGTGACCCTATCAGGAAGAGCAATAGAAGAATAATAGGCATACCAGGAGAACAAGTGAGGAAGAAGGGCATAGAGAACCTGTTCAGCCAAATAGTTGATGAGAACTTCCCAAGCCAATGGAAAGAATTAGATCTTCAAACAGAAGAAACAAACAGAACACCTGTTCCCTCAAGTCTAAAAGGCTTTCTTCAAGGCACATTCTATTACATCTGTCAAAAATCAGTGATGAAGAAAGAATTCTCAAGGCAGCCAGAGGAAAGAAGAAAGTAACCTATAAGGAATGCCCATTAGGTTATCATCAGACTTCTCAGCAGAAACTCTAGAAGCTAGAAGAGAATAAACAAATATTTAAACTACTGAAAGAGAGAAATTATCTGTCAAAAATAATATATCCAGCAAAGTTAACCTTTAAATATGAAGGACAAATAAAGAGTTTTCCAGACATATAGATGCTCACTTGATTGGACACAAGTTCCATTCCCGGTCAGTGCCTATGTCTAGGTTGCAGGTTTGCTCCCTGCTCAGGGCGTGTATGAGAGGCAGCTGATTGATGTTTTTCTCTCACATTGATGCTTCTCTCCCTGTCTTCTACTTCCCTTCCCCTCTCTCTAAAAATAAATAAATAAAATATTTTAAAAAAACAAAGTATAAAAGGTCACAAAACCACTGTAAGATCACCACCAACAAACTTACAGCATAAAGAGATAGTTCGTGATGACAAAAATGAAAAAGCGGCGGAGGTTTTGGTCTGAATTTGCAAAGGAAGATGGAGGGCAGATGCATTCAATAGAAAAAAGACTATGTATATATGAAAATTCCTTTTTCATAAACCTAATAGTAACCACACCAATCCTTGCTCTCCCCAAAATGCTGAGTCACATAATTTTAAAAAATAGGTAACAGGAAATAGAAGTCTGGAGTACCACCAAACAAAAACAGCAAACAGAAACACAAAGGAAAAGGACCGATGGAAGTATGGAGTTACCAGAAAATAAAGACAAAATGTCTGTAGGACATTGTCATCCATCAAAAATCACCCTAAATGTAAATAAACCGAATTCACCAATAAAGAAGCACAGAGGAGAAGACTGGATCAAAAGTCAAAACCCAACTACATGCTGCCTTCAGGAGACACATCTAAGCTGCAAAGACCACATTAGACAAAGTGAAAGGGTGAAAATGATTCTCCAAGCAAACAACATCCAGGGAAAAGCCGGTGTAGCCATACTTGATAACAATGGTAACAAGAGACAAAGATGGACCTTTTATAATGACCAAGGGGGCAGTACATGAAGAAGACATGATACTTCTCAATACATATGCAACCAATCAGGGAGCACATATATACCAGTATATAAAGCAGCTACTAACAGAACTAAAGGTAGAAACTGACAAAACCACAGTCATAGTTGGGGACCTAAATACTCCACTGACAGCACTAGACAGATCTTCCAAACAGGAAATTAAAAAAAAATATCATCTTTAAATGACGCATTAGTCCCAATGGACATACTTTCCTTTTATGGAGCCTTTCATCCCGGAACACCAGATCATACATTCTTCTCTAGTACACATGGAACATTCTCAAGGATAGACCATGTGTTGGGTTACAAAACCAGCCTCAACAAATTCAATAAAATTGAAATCATAGCAAGCATATTCTCTGACCACAACGTTTTGAAATTAGAAAGCAGCTACAAAAAGGAAGTAAGGAATCCCATAGATATGTGTAGATTAAACAAAACCCTACTAAAAGATGACTGGGTCAAAGAAGAAACAAAAACTGAGGTTAAAATATATACAGGGACAAATGCAAAAGAGAAGAGTGCATATGAAAACTTCTGAGATGCAGCAAAAGCAGTAATAAGAGGGAAGTTTGTATCATTACAGGCCAATCTCAACAAACAACAGAAATCCCAAGATAACAAATAAATAAATGCTAACTCCACTTTTGAAACTACATTGTAATCTACTAAGAACACTCCCCATCTATACTATGGTATTATTTGAGGGTCGAACGTATAGAACTGCCTTTCAGGTGAAACGTTCTTATTAGATTGGGATTTCACAATCTTACGAAGAAACTCGAGCAAATAGCTACCCCTGGCCACACACAGGGCTCTGCTCTGCCACAGACAGAGCCTCAGGGTGGCATTCCAGGTATGCAGGACAGGGTTTCCACTCCAGACAGTTTCTCGGAGGTAATCCCACCTCTTAAAATGGAAGCTCACTCGTTGGTGGTGACAGAAGGCCACTCACCCATGGCAGAATTCAACAGAAATAACTTCACAAAATAACCCCCCATTTTATTTGAGGGAAAAGCGACATTCATATTGGTTTGTGATAGTGACATTCTGGTAATATATGAGAACTCTACATTTGTTAGAACTGAGCACTGAAATATGCAGTACACGTGTCTGAGATTTGTTTTACAATACCATAGCAGAGGAAAAAGGACAGAAGGATGAAACGAGTGGTGCAGAATCTTGTTGATGTTGAGAAGATGACAACTTCTCTTCTCCTTATTAGAGCATATTTGAAATCTTCATAATTAAGTTACGTATTCTGAGGGAAACTAGGACCAGCATTTCATCTTTTTTTAAAATTTATTTTATTAATTATGCTGTTACAGTGGTCCAATTTTCCCCTCTCTATTCTTCTCCATCCCCCACCATCTCCCCCCATTCCCCACCCCTTAGTTTTTGTCCATGGGTCAGACACATAAGTTCCCCAGCTTCCACACTTCCCATACTATTCTCAACCTCCCCCCGTCCACTTTATACTCACCATCTATGCTACCCATTCTCTGCACCTTCTCCTCCTCTCTCCCCCTCCCATTCCCCTGTTGATATCCCTCCATGACTTATATAAATCCCTTTAACATTTCATACAATAAAGGCCAGGTGATAATGAACTCCTTGAACTTGACCTTATCTGAGAAGCACTTTATCTGCCCTTCCATTCTAAATGAAAGTTTTGCTGGATAGAGTATTCTTGGATGTAGGTCCTTGCCTTTCATGACTTGGTATACTTCTTTCCAGCCCCTTCCTGCCTGCAAGGTCTCTTTTGAGAAATCAGCTGACAGTCTTATGGGGACTCCTTTGTAGGTGATTGTCTCCTTTTCTCTTGCTGCTTCTAGGATTCTCTCCTTATTTTTAATCTTGGGTAATGTCATTATGATGTGCCTTGGTGTGCTCCTCCTTGGGTCCACTTTCTTTGGGACTCTCTGAGCTTCCTCGACTTCCTGGAAGTCTATTTCTTTTGCCAGATTGGAGAAGTTCTCTTTCATTATTTGTTCAAATAAGTAAGTTTTCAATCCCTTGGTCTTCGTCTTCTCCTTCTGGGACCCCTATAATTCTGATGTTGGAATGTTTAAAGATGTTCTGGAGGTTCCTAAGCCTCTCCTCATTTTTTTGAATTCTTGTTTCTTCATTCCTTTCTGGTTGAATGTTTTTTTCTTCCTTCTGGTCCACTCTGTTGATTTGAGTCCCAGTTTCCTTCCCATCCCTATTGGTTCCCTGCACATTTCCCTTCATCTCCTTTAGCATATCCTTCATTTGTTCATCAAATTGCAACCAAATTTCAACCAATCCTGTGAGTTTCCTGATTACCAGTGTTTTGAACTGTGCATCTGAGAGGTTGGCTATCTCTTCGTCACTTAGTTGTATTTTTTCTGGAGCTTTGATCTGTTCTTTCATTTGGGCCATTTTTTTTCTCCTCACACCTGTTACTTTAAGGGGAGGAGCCCTAGGTATTCAGTAGGGCAAGGCAACCCACGTTGTTGTGTTGTGATGCTCCCTGTAGCAGCGGCACCTGAGAGAGAACCATGGCACTTGCTCCATTCTCCACAGGCTCCCAGCCACCTCTCCGGACACCCACAAGCAAATTGGGCCCCTCTGTGCTGGTTCCCGGGTGGGTGGGCCTGTACAGATCTAAGTCCCTGTGGGTCTCCCAGTGAAGTCTGCTGTGATGTTGGAAGTTCCTCCCATCGCCGCCTCAACCCCACAGGTATTTTCAGTCGGTGGTTTGAGGCTTTATTTCCCTGTGTTGGTGGGTTGCGAATGAGGTCTGTGCCTCTCTCCAGCTTTTCCTCCCAGTCTATCTGGGTGCGTATGAGGGACCGCCTTGTACGCCAGTCTTGGCCCCGGTGGGTCCCGGTTGGCCAGCCACAGGTTTTCCTGAGTGCACCAGCCAAGGGCCTCGCAGGGGGCAGCTGCAGCGTTACCCCCACCTCTCTGCAAACTGCCTTCTCTCTGCGCGCTCTCTGCCTGGCTGCGCCCTGCTTACCAGTCTGGATGAATGTGTTTGCTTTAACTTCTTGGTTGTGGGACTTACATACAGTTCAATTTTCTGTCAGATCTCATTGTTTTCTGTTTTTAAATTGTTGTTTTCCCTCTTTTGGTTGTGCAAGGAGGCACAGTGTGTCTACCTACGCCTCCATCTTTGCCGGAAGTCGGCATTTCCTTATCTTTAAAAAAGGCTCAATTCGTACATTTTTTCTTCATGATTAACTTATAATGCGCGTAAAACCCATTGAAAAACAAACAGAAAAAAATATAATGTAACCAGAAGGATTAAATATGGCCATATTTGCAGTATCTCTCACAGTGAGTGCTCCACGTACCCACCTACTTCCAGAAAGTGCCCAGATCTCTCCTCATTCATTTACCAGTTCAGATCAGAAACCGGCACGAAATTCTTTGTAGTACCTAACAAGTTGCGCTTTACAGAGCAGGTGCCAGAAGTACGTTTCTTAAGTTGATGGTACTCCTTTTCCTTAGGTATATGGTGTTACTACTGAACATACACAATGAACATTTTGATCTGTGTCACTTAAGTGGAAAGGATGTCACCAAGCAATGAATATCTTTTGGAGGGCATAAAGAGGATTTGAGTTCTTACCCGGGAAGCTGTCTCCACACCGATCTTTGCAGGTATCCCCAGGAAGAAACGAGAAGAGCAGACTTCTCAATAACGAAACTTCCTTCTAATGCAGGCAGTTCAACGGAATCTTACAGAGTTAAGAATGTCTCCTCCAGAAACTGCTGAGCCGAGGCTTATAAAGTGGACCTTGCACAAGACAAAAACTTCTGATGTCAGCTCTTGTAAAATCCAGACCTTCCTCTCTGGGTCCCATGGTAAAGGGGCTGACTGTGTAAGGTTCAGAGGCTGACAATGGGCCATTTCAGCCCACCCCCAACCTGTTACTCCAGGCTGCTCTTTGCCCCTACTGGCTCTGCAATGTGTGTGAAACCAACGGTTGGATACTGAGAGGAGAGTCATTGGAGAGTGAAGGAGAGTCATTGGAGAGTCAAGGAGAGTCACAATACCTTCTTCCTTCCCTTCCCACTCTCAAGTACCAGCAGTAAGAGCAAGGCAGTAGGAAAGATATGGATGAGATCTGATTGGCAGAACCTGATCTATTTTCTTTCACATATGAGAACAGAAAATCGGCTATATGGCATGACCAAAGCTGTTTATATTTTTCTTTCCCAGTATAAGCTGTACCCTCTCCCCTGCCCATTCTGAGGCTGCACTGAGGCACCCCAACGAGACACTATGTGGGCACTTCTTAGTTTCACTTGTATAGAGAAGAAAACCGAGGCTCAGTGTGGCTGAATTCGATAGCATTTAAACCCAGATCTCTTCACTCCAACGGGCTCGGTACCCCACATTAACACTTGCTCTGCCACCCTCAGAAAAGAAGGGGAGTTCAGCAATGATATTTTGAGTATCAACTGCACTGGGTGAAAGAAGCAAGGAGGGAAGTTTGACACTATCTGTGCCTAATCCTCATCACCCTAACCCTTTACCTTGTCGGTGGAGAGTTTCGTTGTGGAGGGAAGAAGAGTCACTCTAATCAGAGGGGGCAGGGACAGGGGGTGGCTTGTGTGCAGAGAGAAAGTAAAAAAGCTTGCATGCCCCTTCAGTCCCTGGACCCTCCCAGCACAGGTTTGCACCTAGTTTTCTCTGCCCTTTCTAGGAGTCTTGTTCCTCCTAGAATATGAATTCTCAATCTTATCTCCTGGATTAAAGTCATAATCATTCATTACTCTTTCTCCAAGGACAAAGGACAATGAAATTATTCTGTCACTATCAATAGAGTGGACCCTGGCCTCCAGTAGAGTCCATATCTCAAAAAAGTTGTTTACAACAAAAGAGGACGATTCTCTTATGTCCCCGTACCAAACCTCAGCTGTCACCCTCACTCAGTCACTCAGAAGATTCCAGGGTCTCTACCACTTCCCGTGTATCTGAAACTAGATTCTTAACCTCTCTGGGTTGTTTCCCCAGCTGTCCAGAGTGCTTTCGTACCAGATAACCAAGGATTTTTTTCTGCTCTTCCTTGACTCTGTGGTTAATACATGAGATAATGGATGTAAATTTTCTCACATTCTTTGGGATCACATACAAGGAAAAAGTTTCAGGAGCTCTGGAGTCAGTCTTCACGTACATATTGGCAATGACAATAGAAGCAGCCTAGCATGGTGGCTCAGAGAGAGAACAATGGGACCAAACTAACAGGGTTGGGATCCTGTCCACTGCACTTACCTAGTGTGTGACCTTGGGCAACTATTTATTTCAGACTATACCTTCCACGCCTCTGTTTCTCTGTGTAGAAAGAGCAGTAAAGAATAGTACTTACTTTGCAGAGTTTTGAGTTTTACCTTGCTCAGTTTTTTGGGGGGTGCTGGGGAGGGACAAATCCTAATGTGTGGTGAGAATGTGGAGAAATCGGGACGTCTGTACACTGGTGATAGAAAGGTAAAATGGTGTAGCCACTATTACAGTCAGTATGATGGTTACGGGAGAAAAATACAGCTACCATATGGTCTAGCAATTCTACTGCTGGGAATATATCCAAAGGAATTGCCATCAGGATCTCGAACAGGTATCTGCACCCCCATGTTCATTGCAGCCGTATTCACAACAGCCAAGATGTGGGAGAAACCCAAGTGTCCGTTGACAGATGAATTGATCAAGAAAATGTGGTCTGTACATTCGATGGAATATCACTTAGCTTTCCAACAGAGAAAATCCTGTGATATGTGGCCACGTGGGTGGAACTTAAGGACATTATGCTAAGCGAAATAAGCCAGTCAGAGAAGGACAAAGAGGCAGGATTCCACTGAGATGAGGCACTGAAAGTAACAATGCTCATAGAAGCAGAGAGTGGAGCGGTGCTTGCCAGGAGCTGGGGAAAGGGAAAGATAGTCAGCTACTGTTCAAAAAGTAAAAAGTGTGTGTCGTGCAAGATGAAAGAGTTTAGAGATCTGTTGTACGACATATGCTTATACCTAACAATACTGTGTAGACACTTATTTGTCAAGATTTTATATATTTTTAAAACCATAAATAAATATTGCAAAGCAGGCAGACACAGAAAGACACATCTAATGTAGGTGTCAATGATAACAAGGACAGTCGGTTTGTCTTCACTCCACGTGACAATGCATTGGAACACAGTAAAAAGTGCTTCAGAGAAAACATCCATATAATTTCACATCAAGTGAAGATGTCCTTCCAAAGCTTAGGTAAAAGAAAGCCATTTTCCTTTTTTCTTTTATTAAGCCCATTATTTACTTCCCATTGATCATCTTTTCTTTTTATTGTTGACACTATTACAGATGTCCCTCACTTTCCTCCTCTTTGGCCAGCCGCACGCAGTCACCGCCTCCCCTCCCCTGGCCTTCGCCACACTGTGACCTGCGTCTATGGGCTGGGCCCGTGTGTCCTTCGCCTTCTTTCTCCCAGTCCCCCTACTGCCCTCTGACAGCTGTCGGTCTGCTCCGTGTATCCGAGCTTCCGTTTTACGTCGTCCATTAGTTTACTGTGCTCGTTAGATTACAGATGTAACTGAGGTCATGTGGTATTTGTGCTTTAATCATTCAAATCACCAGGTTATGGTTTACCTGGCAGAGGCTGCGCTCCGGTTGGGGGGGATATGGAGGCAGAACTGGAGGGGCGAGTGTAACGGGGTAAGGTGAAGGAAGGCGCGACTTTTCACCTTCTTGGTTTATGGTGCAGACTTTTAACTAAGTTCTTTTTAAAAATTTTTTAATTATTCTATTACATTTGTCCCAAATTTCCCCCTTTGTTCTCCTCCGACAACCCCACTCCCCGCTCCCACAGTGAATCCCTACAGCCGTCCTAGCCCCCAAGTACACTTTCTGTCTTTTTTTCAAACCTAGTGCCCAGAAAGTAAAAGGGCGCCCTAGTGGTGAGCAGGTTTTCCCGCGGGTCTGCGCACGGCATCACCGACCAGCACAGGGCAGAGCCGACCGCGGCTGCTGCCTGCCCCAGCTGTTTCCTTCTCTGGGAAGTTAAAAAATACATACATAACATTTATTTATTTATATATAAAAATAATCATGTGATTATAAAAAGCGAAAGGACTGTTTTAAGCCTTAATAAGTAAGGCTTAACCCGTGAGACTGTTGTCTGAACTGCATTTCAGGCATCCTGAAACAATGGGCCCAGGTCAAGTGAAACAGGAGGTACCCATACTGTACAGCGCCCCCGCCCCCAACTTCTATCTCTTCTCAAAAACTACCCACCCCCTTGGGTCTGGGTCCTCCCACTCTCCAGAAACTAGTCCAGGCTCTTCCCATCATGAACCACTTGACTTCAACTTGTACAATCAAACACACCATCTCTTTACTGTTGGGGGCTTTGGATGGATTTAGGAAGCTCTGCTTTTAGCAACAATATTGAATCATTTTCCCAGGTGTGGAGTTAGGGGAGCACAGGCTAATATAGTTAGTCCTTTTCTTAGTAACTCTCCTTGCGATAGCATTGTATTATGTTTAACCTAATGTTTCATATATATATATATATATATATATTTGTGTATAATTATTTACTGTATCAATAAAGCAGCAATCAAAGGAGAGGATAATCTCTACAGACCTCATGAGCAGAGTTTTTTGCTGATTATTAAGAGAAAGGACCTAGAAAGAGAACGGAGTAAGTCGTGATGCTCAGGAAACATTACCCCTGCCAGGGAAATCTGGCAAGGCTCCACTGGTTCATGCACCAGGAGTTCCAAGAGAAGCCATTTGGGACAACATGCAGCTGATGAAAGTGTCATGGACATGCCCCGGAAATGTGGGGAACTAAACGACCTGGTGTAGTTGGGACTGCTCCAAACTGAGATATCTAAGGGAAGCCCATCAGTAAGTGATGCGAGTGCAGGGGTCACGGTGGTGGACCACTCACGCTGCTTCCTCAGAGCACACTCCTTTACTGTTGATTGTGGACGACGGTGAAGGCTCGGGACACACAGCCAGAACCCGCAGGGGTTGAGAAGGAGATAGTTACATACTTAACCACAAGCTTTAGCTGTATGCACCTGTAACTTTTGCAGAAGAAATATTTATCATTTAGTTAGCCTAGGAAACAGAGCAATTATGCCTGCAGTTTTTTCCTGAGTCTGTAAAATGTCTTGAGCTTTATCCAACTAACCCTTATAAAATAAACATGGAGACCATGTTCAGGGTCATTGTCTCTCCATCAGAGGATGTCACCTGGTCCCTGCTTTTCCTTAAGCTGTCTGTGTCTGTGTCTTTCTTAATCTCCTGTCGCCCCCACTCAGGGACCTCCTCCCCGTGCAGGTCGAGGCACTGGATTGCAAATGCCATTTATTGATTCTCTCTGCCCACCCACCCACTGTGCCAACCACATCCCCAAGCACATCCGACACGCACAGAGGCACACAGTGCCACTCATTCCAGGAACAAGGCATGAGGATATGGTGCAGATTGTAACTCATTTTCTGCATAATTTTGTTATTTTTGTCCACATGGGAGTACAGAGGAAAGCCAAGTTTATTCAAAGCCCGGGCCTCGGTATAGACGATATAGGAGATGAGGCCCTGGGACCGGTACTCAGGCAGTGTGCCTCCATCCGCAACTCTCCTGTCTGGTCCATTAGGCCCCAGGACACAAGGGTCCCCTCAGGCCCCAGTAAACAATAGCTGGGGAAGTTCTGGATACAGCGCTCAATGAATCTTTGGCTCCAATCATTGCCACCATAATGCCAGAATTCATTCACCAGGGAAGCGTGGGTGACATCCAGGGATGAGACCTTAAACATTTGTTCATTGCTATGGAGAGTCCAAGAGAAAAGTAAAGTCTATGAACATTTATTATATTTGTTCTTATTTCTATTTTCTAAATTACGTTTCTGAAAGTGATCAGTCTGCCTGCTTTGAAGAAGATTGACTGTAGGGAGGCCAGAGTGAAAGCAGGAAGAGAAGTTGGGAGGCTGATTCAGGAATGAGGGGTGTGAGTGGTGCACTGACTTTATCAGACTTACATGGGCTTAGGTTTGCCATCACCGGGTGGTAGGTTCTTTATATCCAACAGAGAGGGAATCAGCTTCTTTATGGTGTCAAGCACCATATAGAGAAAGCACTGTGTTTGTTCAGCTTTGAAGGATTTCATGGCTGCAAGATTTTGTATCACCTCATTCAGGCTGGACTGTGAACCTAGATGAGATTTTAAGGAGAGACGCAATGATTTCAGGACATTCTGTGCAGAAGCTGTCCTGTGGAACAGGAAGTGTCTGCATTTACAGTCCGAAAACCTTGGTTCTGG
>PVJI01028196.1:0-17268 GCA_004026765.1 Micronycteris hirsuta
CTGTTTTCTTTACACTTTTTAAGTTATTCTTTTGTTGACATTTCATTTCGGTCTTTGTTTTATTTCTATTGTCTGGGTCCCTCAGGATGTTTTCCTGCAATACCTATGTTCCCTGTGCTCCTTCCAAATTTTGCTTTCCCTCCCTTTGATATTTTCCTGAGTTTCACTAGCACAACTGTTAGCTCCTCCTGAGGTTTGCCATCTCTTCTTTGATATCTTCTATTTGCGCTTTGTGGATTTTCCTTTGTAGAACAAATGACTTCATCAGTTATTTGAATTCTTAGCAAAATATCTGTTCACTATTTCCAACCATTTCATGGATGCCATTTTTCTGATAGCAATTTTATCTTTTGGCAAGTTTTGCTGCTCTTTCGTACCTTTTATTCCCTTCATAGTATCTTTGTATAAATAGTGTATCAGTTCCTTTACGATCACTCACCTTTGAGTGAGATGTATTTTTGCAGAAGCTATTTGCAGGAGATTCCTTTGGGGTAGGGAAGCAAGTACCTTTTAAGTCTTCATGATTCAGAGAGTCTGTCCTATCTGCTGCCTCAGAGATCGCTTGCTGTAAACAAGGCTCAGCAGGTGATTCCTTGTCCTCCGTCTTCCCTGCTTCTCCACGCACGCCGGATCCAGGGGGTCACCTGCCGCTCGCCTCACTTATCTCAGTTTCCACACGTGTGTTGTAAATCAAAGATCGAGTTTTGTGCTTTGGGTGAGCCCGTCATTTTCAGGAAGAGTGTTTTATGGCAGTTTCACAGATACGACAGAACCTGCTGGCAATCCTCCATAAGGCTATACATGATATTTGTCTCCCAGTATACCTGAAATTGAATGTGTGGATTTTTTTTCTTTATTGCTTCTGTAAAAATTTCAGGAGAAGGGAAAAGATACTGATTTGCATAACTTTGCTTATATCAGAAGGTCTGAAGAATGGCCTTCTTAAAATAAAAACCCATTATCCCCAGCATAAAATTCTTCGGTGGCTCCACACTTCATACAGAATGAAGTCCAAAGTCCTTTGTATTGATAAGTGTGTGCAGTGGTCTAGTCTGCTTACTCTCCATTCTCACCCTAAGTCTCTCTGACGCACACGGTGCTCCAGCCACGTGGATTCTGGGGTAGGGGGGCGTTCTTGCTCACCGAAGGGTCCTTGTCCATAAAACATGCTCTTTGCCCTGCCTGCTCTGGCCTCAGCATTCTTTACATTATTGGCTCCTCATTTTATAGGTTTGAGCTTAAGGAACACATTTTCAGAGATGCCTTCTCTGACCGCTCTGTTCTGGCCCTTTGCTTGTGAAGGGGAGCAGAGCACGCTACCCCCGAATATGCCCCTTTGGTATATTGATTATTTTGAGCTGTAGGCACTGGAACAACAGCAAATGCGGGGAGAGTCTTTCTCTGAACTCCCTCGTCTGCCTAAAGACAGATCCTCCAAAAGGAACTCACTGGTCATTAAGTCCCCTCCCCAGAGTTTCATCAACCAGGGAAGAGTGACCCTTACCACAGGAGAGGAAACTAGGAGTTGATACCACACCCAGACGCCTCATCACAAACTGTCATACCTCCCATCTATTCTCAGAGCCCATCCATCTTTCCTAAAAACCGCTTACTCTCCCCGAGGGACCTGCATTCCTCTCCCCTTTCCCAGTTAAGGTGATTTTAATATGCAGCGAAGGCTGAGAACTGTGCTCCAGAGATTTTCAGAGCTGAATTCTGGAAAGTCTAGGTTGGGCCAAGAGGACAAGCTTCCTGGGAGATGAGGCTCTCCCTCCTGGGCACGGCAGACTGCAGGGGAGCCTGACCCTCCAAGACGCAGCCAGCCCATCTTCAAGAGATGCCACGCGAGCTCCCTGCCCTCAAACAGATCCAGCTAAGGCAGGGAGGTGGGAAGCTCGGTACACATGACACATGATGAATAACCCAGAGCTTACGAAACTAAGCCCCACATTATGGGAAGAGGAAGAAACTGTGAAAATAAATTTGTCGCAGGCAACTAGTTATGTTCACGTTGGCAATAACCTACTATAAAAGATCTTATCAAAGGAGGCCAGAGCCAGCCCAGGGCCAAACTTAAGGAGGTTACACTTCTAAATTAATACAACACGTTAAAGTGCGCGCACACGCACATACACACACACACACACTTTCTCTCAAGGCAGAAATGTAGATCTGTTAGGGAGAATGTCTGCTTAAAATAGCTCAGTCTTTCTCATGAACAGTCTCTTATTTTTTCCCCCTTTGGTTTTAAATTATTCTTCTTTCACACTGTTTTTTCCTATCAGTTTCTTTCTTTGGTCTTATGTGAACTCTTACTCATTCTTTTTGAAAGGAATAAGACCAATGGCCCTGTTTTGCTGAAGTCTCCCCAGAGCCAGCAGAATGCCAAGAGCCTGGCCAATCATCCCGGGTTGCGGTTCTTGAAAAGGTGGGGAATCTGAGTTGCCGGTGGCAGGGAAGTAAAAGGAAAAGAGAGTGCTTAGTGGGCCACCATATGCCAAGCTCTTCTTCTAATCAAACTGCGGTGAAATCCAAAGCCACCTGCAGTCAGAGTGCAGTCCATGGGGGTTGGCGAGCGAACGGCAGCCAGGGCCTTCTGCTCTGACTCCCAGGTCGCAGCTGCCCTCCAGTCCCTCGCAGGGCTGCAGGTAGACTGGTGGAAAACGGAGAGCAGCCTGGCTCGTTCTATAATCATCCTCCGTCTTCTATGACACATTTAGACCGACTTCAGCTCTATTTGCATTTTAGATATTTTTTTAGAGATGAGGATTAGAACTAGACACTTGTGACAGAGGCTGCTGTTTATTGCTCATATCTTAATCACTCCTTCTTTATCAATTCGGCCACTATTTCTTAACTAGGCAAATGATTACCTAGAGTAAAAGCCCCTCTGCAGTTTGTTGAGGTCTCATGGTGAAGTTCTGAAAATAAGCTATAAATGGGAAGGTTATGTGAGGTTATGTGGGAAGGTTTTGATGATCTCCATTTACTATTTCATCAGTTTCTGTATTTATCTTTATTTTCTTCCATTGCCTTTGAGATTATTTTGCTAAACTTTTTCTAAACATTTATCTTATTTTCTAACTATAGCTCAATAATATCTAGCCTTTTATCTTTTCATATATATAAGGCTATAAATATCCCTGTGATTTCTATTTTACCTTAAGTTTTTATATGTAGTAGTATTTTATGACTATTCAGCTTTAAATAGTTCTTATTTTCTTTGTGATGAGCAACAGTTCAGCATTTTGATTACAAGCATGGAATCTAGGGCTTTACTGGTTGAATCCAGCCCTGCCAGCTGCATGAGCTTGGGTAACTCACTAGAACTCCTTGGAGACATTGATTCATTTGTTTATAGAAATGGGAGAAAATAATAATAATGCCTATCTCAGGTGGATTTTCATGCAGATTAAACAGAGCCTGGCATACAGTAAGAGCAATGTAAGTATAAACTGCTATGTGTTAGCTATTATTTCACCTTCAATTCATTTGTTATCATTCCTTAATTTCAAACATGTTTTAATTCTGATTATACTTTACAGTTTATTTCTAGGTTTACTGCATTGTGATCAGAGAATATTATCTATGTGATTTCAATTACTATATGACCTAGTACATTGTCAGTGCTGCAAACATTTGAGAAGAAAAATGTATCCTGCTGTGTTAAGTGTAACATTATACTTTATTGTCATACTTTATTATTGTAACAGTCAGTATTCTCTTGGGGAAATGGAAACCATCCTAGGTATTTCAGGCAGAGAGAATTTAATATAGGAAATTGGCTACAAATTTGTTACAAGGGCTAAAAAAGCAAACATTTAAAAAGAGGGAGGAGCTTAGTAACTATGGAAAGCAATTAGCATCTCTCTTCCCCCAGGAGAAAAAGTTAAAATGGCTTTATCCAAGAACCGTGGATCCCTGGACGTCCAAGGGTGCCAGAGCCCCCACTACTGCCACTAGAACTATGGCTGCTGCTCTGTGCAAACTAGGAGCCTGCTCAGTGACAGGTGATGTAGGAGTCCAGCAACCCGAAGTCACGTGGATTCCCACTGCTGCTGCTGGAATCGCCTTCAGACACAGGAAAGTAAAAGGGCTTCTCTCTTCCTTCTGCCTTATCATCTCTGACCAGTGCCTCCTCTTGGCAAAATATGAAATGAAGCCAACAGACAAAGGAATCTGGAAATTCATTTTCTAACATGAAAGCCTAGTAGAAAAAAGCAGTGCTCATAATGCCTGGAATGAAGCCAGACTGGAAGTTAGGTGACTGACCAACTTAAATGCCTTCAAATCTTCTATATATTTATTTATTTTTATCAATGATTGAGATAGTGGATCAGTATATTCCTCCTTATAATTCTGTCAAATATTTCCTTAATTATTTAGAGCATGAATTACTGGATATGTATAAATTTAATATTTTAGATCTTTCTGGAAAACTGAATACTTTTTAAAAATTATGAAGCGAGCCCTGGCCAGTGTGGCTCAGTTGGTTGAAACGTCGTTCTATATGCCAAGAGTTTGCGAGCTCCATTCCTGGACAGGTCACGTGTCTAGGGTGCAGGTTCCATGCCTGGCTGGGGCATGTGCTGGAGGCAACCAATGTGTCTCACATCTCTCTCTCTCTGCCCCCTTCCTCTCTCTAAAAAAAAAAAAAAAAAAAATCAATAAAACATATCCTCAGGTGAAGATTTTTAAAAAAATCACAAAGTGACCCTCTTTATCTCAAGCAAGACCTTTGTATTAAAATCCATTAATGTGATATTAGAGCTTGTCTTTGGTCTGGCTCCCTGAGAGCAGAATGAGACAGGGATTCTGACTTAAACGCTACCATTTCACTCATTTTTAAGTGTACAGTTCATTGGCATGAAGTATGATCGTGTTGTTGAATAGCCAACATTGCTATTGATTATTTGTGGATGCTGTCTATAAGACTGAGAAAATTTCCATTTTTTTTTCCTGGTTTCGCTGAGAGTTGTTATCGTAAGTTTGTGTTAAATGTGTGTCAAAATCTTTTTTCCTGCATCTGCGAGATTATTATGTTTTTCTGTCTTATTCTGTTAATCTCATAAATCATATTAATTTAGACTATTCCACGAAACTATTTTGGGTTAAGATATGTTTGCTCCTGGTGGATCACCATTTTATTTATTTTATTTTAAATTTTATTTATTTATTTTTAGACAGAGGGGAAGGGTGGGAGAAAGAGAGGAAGAGAAATCAGTGTGTGGTTGCCTCTCACATGGCCCCCACTGGGGACCTGGCCTACAACCCAGGCATGTGCCCTGACTGGGAATTGAACCAGCGACCCTTTGGTTTGCAGCCTGCGCTCAATCTATTGAGCTACATCAGCCAGGGCTCTGGATCACGATTTTAATGTATTGATGGATTTATTTTATATTTGTAAAGAATTTTTTAGTCTATGTTCATGAGTGGTATGGCTCTGTAATTTCCTTTTCTTCTAATATCTTCGTTGGCTTTGTTGCTGGCCTCATAGGGTGGCCTGAAGTTTTCTTTGTGAAGGGGTTTTTGTTTTCAAATTCAGTTTCTTAAATCAGGCTTTCTTTCTCTTCCTTTGCCTTTGTAACTCATGTTGTTGACAAAGTATTAAGTTGCAGTTTTCACCAATCATTTTGGTGTCTGCAGCACTTGTGGTTACATTCTGATACTGGGATTTAAAATTTTCTTTTTCTCTCCTTTTCCTTGCCAGTCTTGGTACTGTTTATCAATTTTATTAATTTTTCAAAGAACTTTAACATCTAAAATTTCATGGTTGTTTTTCTATTTTCCATTTTTAAACTACTATTCTTACCTTTATCATTTCCTTCCTGTTACTTGTTTTGGACTATGGATCTGTTATATTTGCTCTTTTTTGCCTACCTCTTAATCTTAGATCATTGTTTCAAACCTTCCCTTTTCTTTAATGATCAGCATTTGTAATTACACATTTCCCTCTAAGCAGTGCTGTACATTACACATTTGTTGTGTTTTCAGTATCGCTCACTGTCAAATATTTTCTAGTTTATTTATGATTTCTTCTTTGACTCATAGGTCATTAAGAAGTACGTTGTATAATATTTTTAAATGGGGAGATTTTATAGACATCTTATTGTTATTGATTTCTAATTGAACCCCATTGTGGTCAGAACATACACTCTATGATTTTAATATTTCAATATTTTTGAGATTATGTCATGGCCCAGCAGGTGGTCTGTTTTTGAGGATGTCCCATGTGCACTTCAGAGTATATTCTGCCAGTCTGGGTCACCTTGTTCTTGAATGTCAGTTAGGTTGAGTTGGTTGATATTGTTCATATTTGCTGTATTCTGACGGGTTTTAAAAATGTACTTGGTCTAGCTATATTGAAAAAGAAGTGTTAAAATTTCCAGCTATGAATGCAAAGTTGTCTATTTCCCCTTTAGTTCTGTCAAATCTGCTTCCTGTATTTCAAACTCTATTATGAGCTATACATAATAATTTAGGATTATTATGTCTTCTTGATGAACTACTAATCATTTTTATCTTTATAAAACTTCCCTCTTTATCTCTGGTCAGAGTCCTTCTGATTTTCCTGCCCTCCTCTTAACACCGAGGGTCAAGACAGTTAATTTTCCTACAGTCTCCCGATTGTGTGTGGGCAGAATAGCTCAGTCTTACACTAATGATGTCGTCATTTGGGGGTCTGTCTCTATAAATGGTAGTTTCCACTTGATATGGACATGTTATATTTGAGATTCCTAAGAGCCATACGAATATAAGTGTAGATAATTCTTGAGCCTTTTTTTCTATGCCAAGCACAATCCCCAATACTTGTACTAACAGATTTAATATTTGTAGCGGCCATGTGATGGTAACATTATGATTCTCCTTTGTAGGTGGGAAACTGAGGCCCAGGGAAATGAAACTACTTCCAGAGCTAATAGGAGAGGGACAGAGAATGTGAGCCCAGCACTGAACCACTATGGGCATTTGGCAAGTTGTGCTCTCAAGTAAACTTAGACTCTGACTCTGGTAAGTATGTCTGATCAGGACACTTGACTGCTCAAATCTTTCTAATGGCTTGATATCATTCTTAGGTTCAAGACTAACAATTTTTTTTTTCTGCATGTTCCTGTAAGATTTAGTTCCTACTTATTTCCCAAGCCTCATTTTGAGTTCCTTTTCTCCTCGGTCCACCTCATTCTTAAGAATCGTTCATCTCTAAGTGTTTCAAATATAATACGATTTCTCCTTCTCCAAGAACATGACACATACTAGACCCTAGGCCTGAAACTCTCTTCCCCTCTATCCTTGCCTCATCATGTTGTAAATCTCAAATGCTACCTCCTCCAGGAAGCCTGCTTTGATGTTCCTTGTTAGCTTCCCCAGCCTTCCATGCTGACAGCAGTCTCTAACACTTACCATTCTTGGAGCGTTTGGTTTCAGCCTGTCTTCCCTTCAATTCCACAAGGCCAGCAATGGTGCCTGTCTTATTCAAACCTTGATCCGTATTACTCAGCAAAGGGCTTGACAAACAACAGCCCACAGCAAATATTTTAAAATTATTTGCTTAAGTCTCAGAAGTAAAAATAGCATCCCTGAGACATAGTTCTCTCCCCAGGCCCATGGCTTCTGAAAATTTGGGATATCTTATAAACACTTAAGCTACTTCATAGGGCTAATATCTAGGACTTAATTCACTATCTGAAAATTAGGTCAGCATTCTCCTGGGACCAACCCTCAGGAGATGAAGATAGCTGGGATTTTTTGCTTTATAAAAGTCAGGAAAACATTTCTCTTGGTAGTTTGACCTCATAGATTTCAGTCCCAGCTGGAACCTACAAATGCAAAGTCATGTATATTTATGAGGGGGAAAAAATGTTCAAAGCTGTGAAATAATCCTCTTTTCAGATTCCAGTAAATTTGTTTAAACCAATGAGATGAGGGCTCAGGGAACATTATTTATCCAGAGATTGATTTAAAGTTTGAAGTGGATGACAGCAAAGCCCCTACACCCCAAAGTATTTCCTTGCTGCTTCCTCAGGTCCACTTGTAACATTTGTTTGCTTTGGATGGAAGCAATTGCCTCTTTTGAAATGCAAATATCACCAGGGGGTGAGGGGCAGAGCTAAAAAAGGAGACAGGATGATGAGACCTTTTAGAGTTCGTTTGTATTTTTTCACAATTTTGTGCGAATTTGTAAATCATCTCATTCCCAAACTACAGATAAATTGAGAATAATTTCACTGAGGAAGAAAAAAGACTAGAGAAGGAGTCACTGCCAGGTGATCCTCCCTGGGAACGGGGTGGCCAGCCCGAAGACCAGGTAAGCCGGACATGCCGTCCCCTGTCCCCTGTCCCCTGGTCCTGTGTAGGCAGGAAAAGAAAGCTTCACGAAGAAACCACATCTTGTTCACAGTGTCCCGGGAACAAGTTTATCTTTTTTATTCAGCTTTGCTTAAGGACCTGCACATACCTCCTGCCTACCTCTATTTATTTGAAGTAAGGAATTTTAAAGAGACAGCTTTATTGAAAGGTAAGGGGCACACAATAAACTGCACATATTTAAAGTATATAATCAAATACCTACCAATCCCCAAAGTTTCTTCCTGCCTCTTTGTAAACCCTCTAGCTGCTCACCACCCTCTCCCTCTGGGCAACCGCTGATCTGCTGTCACCGGAGGCTCATTTGCATTTTCTTGAATTTTACAGAAATGGAATCATACTGTATGTATATTTTTCACTTGGCTTAATTATTTTGAGATTCATTCATGTCGAATGTAGTAATAGTTCATGCCTTTATTATTCCATTGCATGCATATGCCACAGTTTATTTATTTATCTGATGATGGACATTTAAATTTCTAGTCTTGGGTCATCACAAAATAAGCTGCAATGATCATTCATGCATAAGTCTGTATAAATCTCTGTGTGAAGCATATGCTTTTAGTTCTTTTGGGTAAATACCAAGGACCGGAATGGCTAGATCATATGGTAGGTGTATTTTAACTTTTAAAAATACTGCCAAACTGTTTTCCAAAGTGATATACCATTTTCCATTTCTACCAGCAGTGTATGAGGGTTGTAGCTTCTCTGCATCCTTGCCAACTTTTGGTATGGTCACACTTTTTAGTTCCAGCCATTCTAGTAAGTGTGCAGTGGTATTTTCTTGTGGTTTTAATTTCTTAATCATTGCTGGTGATGAGCACCTTTTCATGTGCTTGTTTGCTACCTGTATACCTTCTTTGGTGATGTGCCTATTCAATCCTTTGCTCATTAAAAAAGTAGATTGTTTTTTTATTTTCGAGTTTTGAGAGTTCTTTATAACCTGGATATAAGCCATTTATCAAATGTATGCTTTGCAAGTATTTTTTTCTCTGCCTTTCAGTAGTCTCTTTGTTCTCTTGCCAATGTCTTTTAGAGAGGAGAGGTTTAACTTTAATGAGAAATTTATAAAATTTTTACTTTGTGGACTGCCTTTTTGGTATCATGTCTATTGAAATATCTGTCTAGTTCAAGGTCACAGATTTTCTCCTATGTTCTCTTCTAGAAGTTGTTTAGTTTTAATTTTTATATTTGGATCTGTGGTTCATTTTAGTTTTTGTGTATGGTGAGGAACTGGATAGAAGTTCTACATTTTGGCTCAAGGATGTCTAGTTGTTCTAGGACCACTGGTTGAACAGACTCTATTCCCCATTGCGTTTTCTTTGCAACTTCATCAAAACACAGTTGCCCGTATATGTGTGGGCCTATTATGGACTCTATTCTTTGTTTGTTTGTTTTTTTAAAGATTTTTTATTTATTTATTTTTAGAGAGGGGAAGGGAGGGAGAAAGAGGGGGAGAGAAACAGTAATGTATGGTTGCCTCTCATGTGGCCCTCACCAGGGACCTGGCCTGCAACCCAGGCATGGGCCCTGACTGGGAATCGAACCGGTGACCCTTTGGTTCCCAGCCCATGCTCAATCCACTGAGCTGCACCAGCCAGGGCTCTTTGTTTTTTAATCTTTATGCCAATACCATATTGTCTTGATTATTGCAGCTTTATACTAAGTCTCAAAATTAAGTAGTGTTAGCCTTCCATATTTTCAAAGTCCTTCATTTTCTGATGTACATTGTCTTAAATATTATTATTTTTTAGGTTTTTGTCTTTTTGGTTGTGTTAGGATAGAGGGTTATTCAAGTGCCTGTTACTCTATCTTTTCTGGAATTGAAAGTCCAAGTGGTTCTTTTTTTTTCTTTTACCTATAGATTTACGGCATCCTACTTATCTCCTCACTGAGTCCCTAGAGAACAGACTGGTCACAAATTTAATCCCAGGGAGGTCCCTTCCAGGATTATATCAGGACCTCAACTCCTTCATTGTCAAACCTTGGCCTTCTGATCGAGATGAACAGTTAGAGCCACAAAATGGATTTTCCACAAGGGCAGGAAAATACTTATTTAACAGTGATTTTTAAGACTAGGTGTCAGAGTTATTCTGCAGATTAAGAATGATGAGTAATTCTTTTTTTTTTTTTTCATGGAAATTTTTTTTTTGAAGTGGTTTTTTAATTTTATTTTTTAAATTACTTTATTGTTCTTCAATTACAGTTGCCTGCATTTTCTCCCCTCCTGTCCCCCTCACCCCATCCAAACCCACTTCCCTCCCTGCTTCCACCCTCCCCCTTAGTTTCGCCTATGTGTCCTTTATAGCAGTTTCTGAAAACCCTTCTCCCCATAGTCCCCTCCCCGCTCCCCTCTGGCTATTGTTAGATTGTTCTTAATTTCAATGCTTCTGGTTAAGTTTTGCTTGCTTTTTGCTTTTGTTGATTATGTTCCAGTTAAAGGTGAGATCATATGGTATTTGTCCCTTACCGCCTGGTTTACTTCACTTAGCATAATCCATTATGCTAAATTCCATCCATGCTGTTGCAAAGGGTATAAGCTCCTTCTTTCTCTCTGCTGTGTAGAATTCCATTTTGTAAATGTACTATAGTTTCTTGATCCACTCATTTGCTTATGGGCACTTAGGTTACTTCTAGAACTTGGCTATTGTAAATTATGCTCCTATGAACATTGGGGTGCACAGGTTCTTTTGAATTTGTGTCAGGGCTCTTAGGGTATAATCCCAACAGTTGAATTGCTGGGTCAAAAGGCAGTTCCATTTTTAGTTTTCTGAGGAAATTCCATGTGACAGGAATTCCATACTGTTTTCCACAGTGGCTGCACCAGTCTGCATTCCCACCAACAGTGCACTAGGGTTCCCTTTTCTCCACAACCTCTCCAACACTTATCTGTTGCTTTGTTTATGATGGCCATTCTGACTGGTGTGAGGTGGTATCTCATTGTGGTTTTAATTTGCATCTCTCTGATGGCTAGTGATGCTGAGCATCTTTTCATATGTCTCTGGGCCCTCTGTATGTCCTCCTTTGGAGAAGTGTCTGTTTGAGTCTTTTGCCCATTTTTTAATTGGGATTTTTGTCTTCCTGGAGTGGAGTCGTATGAGTTCTTTATATATTTTGGAGATCAAACCCTTGTCTGAGGTATCATTGGCAAATATGTTTTCCCATACAGTTGGTTCTCTTATTATTTTAATACTGTTTTCTTTAGCCATGCAGAAGCTTTTTGTTTTGATGAGGTCCCATTTGTTTATTCTTTCCTTTATGTCCCTTGCTCTGGGTGACATATCAGTGAAGATGTTGCTGCATGGAATGTCTGAGATTTTCCTATCGATGTTTTCCTCTAGGACTTTTATGGTGTCACAACTTATATTTAAGTCTTTTATCCACCTTGAATTAATTTTTGTGTATGGTGTAACTTGGTGCTCGAGTTTCAGTTTTTTGCATGTAGCTGTCCAGATTTCCCAACACCATTTCTTGAAGAGGTTATTTGCACTCCATTTTATGCTGTTGCTCCCTTTGTCGAAAATTAATTGGCCATAGAGACTTGGGTTTATTTCTGGGCTCTCTATTCTGTTCTATTGGTCTATCTGTCCATTTTTATGCCAGTACCAAGCTGTTTTGATTACAGTGGCCTTGTAATACAGTTTGATATCAGGTATTGTGATACCTCCTACTTTGCTCTTCTTTTTCAATATTGCAGCAGATATTTGGGGTCATTTATGGTTCCATATAAATTTTTGAAGAGTTTGTTCTATATCTGTGAAATATGCCATTGGTACTTTGATAGAGATTGCATTGAATCTATAAATTACTTTGGGTAGTATGGACATTTTGATGATGTTGATTCTTCCAATCCATGAGCATGGTATATGTTTCCATTTGTTTGTGTCTTCCATGATTTCTTTCTTCAGTGTTGTGTAGTTTCCTGAGTACAGGTCTTTTATCTCCTTGGTTAGGTTTATTCCTAGGTTTTTTTTTTTTTTTTGTTTTGTTTTTTTTGCTATATCAAATGGGATTTTTCCCCTAATTTCTGCTTCTAATGTTTCATTGTTGGTATACAAAAATGCCTTTGATTTCTGGATATTAACTTTGTATCCTGCTGTTTTGACAAATTCATTTATTAGGTCAAGTAGTTTTTTGGTGGATTCTATAGGATTTTCTATGTACATTATCATGTCATCTGCAAACAATGACAGTTTTGTTTCCTCCTTTCCAATTTGGATGCCTTTTATTTCATTTTCTTGTCTGATTGCTGTAGCTAAAATTTCCAATACTGTGTTGAATAGAAGTGGTGATAGTGGACAACTTTGTCTTGTTTCTGATCATAGTGGGAAAGCTTTTAGTTTTTGCCCATTGAGTATGATGTTGGCTGTAGGTCTTTCGTATATGGCCTTTATTATGTTGAGGAATGCTCCCTCTATTCCCACTTTGCTGAGTGTTTTTATCATAAATGGTGCTGTACCTTATCGAATACTTTTTCCGCATCTATTGATATGATCATGTGATTTTTGTCTTTGCTTTTGTTTATGTGATGTATTACATTTATTGATTTGCAAATATTGTACCATCCTTGCATCCCTGGGATGAATCCCACTTGGTCATGGTGTATGATCTTTTTAATGTATTGCTGGATGCAGTTTGCCAATATTTTGTTGAGGATTTTAGTGTCTATGTTCATCAGCAATATTGGCCTGAAGTTTTCTTTCTTTGTTGTGTCTTTATCTGTTTTTGGGATTAGGATGATGCTGGTTTCATAAAAAGAGTTTGGGAGTCTTCCATCATTCTGGATTTTTTGGAATAGTTTGTGAAGAATAGGGGCTAGCTCTTCCTTAAATGCTTTGTAGAATTCTCCTGTGAAACCATCTGGTCCAGGGCTTTTGTGTGTTGTGAGTTTTTTGATTACTGTTGCAATTTCGTCTGCTGTCGTTGGTTGGTTCAGGCTTCCTGCTGCTTCTTCATTGAATTTTGGAAGATTATATTTTTCTAGAAATTTGTCCATTTCACCTAGGTTTTCAAATTTCTTGGCATACAGTTCTTCATAATGTTTCTTACAATCCTTTGTATTTCTGTGGTGTCAGTTGTAATCTCTCCTCTTTCATTTCTGATTGTGTTTATTTGGGTTCTCTCTCTTTTTTTCTTGATGAGGCTGCTTAAAGGCTTGTCAATTTTGTTTATCTTTTCAGAGAACCAGCTCCTGGATTCATTGGTCCTTAGAATTGTGCTTGTAGTCTCTATGTCATTTAATTCTGCTCTGATCCTGGTTATTTCCTTCCTTCTACTTGCTCTGGTTGTCTTTGTTGTTTTTCCTTGAGTTCTTGTAGGCGTAGGGTTAGGTTGTTTGTTTGAAATGTTTCTATCTTTTATAGGTAGGCCTGTATCACTATGAACTTCCTTCTCAGGACTGCCTTCGCTGTGTCCCATAAGTTTTGGGTAGTTGTAAGTTCATTTTCATTTGTTTCGAGAAATTTTTGATTTCTTCCCTAATCTTATTCTTGACCCATTCGTTGTTTACTAGCATGCTATTCAATCTCCATATTTTTGAGGGGTTTGGTGTTTTTTCCTTGGGGTTGGTTTCTAATTTCAGTCCCTTGTGGTCAGAGAAAATACTTGATATGATTTCAATTTTCTTGAATTTGTTGAGGCTTGTTTTGTGTCCTATCATATGGTCTATCTTTGAAAATATTCCATGTGCATTTGAAAAGAATGTATATTTAGCTTCTTTGGGGTGAAAGGCTCTATATATATCAGTTAAGTCCATTTCTTCTAGAGTATTGTTCAATGCCACAATATCTTTGTTGATACTTTGTTTGGAAGATCTGTCCATTTTTGACAATGGGGTGTTGAAATCCCCTACTATAATTGTGTTGCTGTCAATATCTTTCTTCAAGTCCTCCAAGATTTTCTTTATGTATTTGGGTGCTCTATGTTGGGTGCATATATATTTACAATGTTTATGTCTCTTCTTGGTGGGTTCTTCCCTTGAGTATTATGAAGTGTCCTCTGGGTCTCTCTTCATAGCCCTTTTTTTGAAGTCTATTTTGTCTAATATGAGTATTGCTACCCTGGCTTTTTTTTTTTTTTCCTGTCCATTTGCTTGGAAATTTTGTTTCCAGCCCTTCACTTTCAGTCTGTGTAGGTCTTTTGTCCTGAGGTGGGTCTCTTGTAGGCAGCATATGTGCGGGTCATGTTTTCTTATGCATTCAGCTATTCTATGTTTTTTGATTGGAGCACTTAATCCATTTACATTTAAGGTTATTATTGATAGGTACTTATTCATTGCCATTTTTTTTGTACCTGTGTTCCTCTCTCTCTCTCTCTTTTCCTTACTTTCCTTAAACAGTCCCTTTAGCATCTCTTGCAGAGCTGGTTTGGTGGAAGTGTATTCTTTTAGACTTCTTTTGTCTGGGAAGCTCCTTATCTGGCCTTCTATCTTGATTGAGAGCCTTGCTAGGTAAAGTAGCCTTGGTTGTAGGCCTCTGGTTCTCATTACTTGGAATATTTCTTGCCATTCTCTTCTGGCTTGGAGTGTTTCTGTTGAGAAGTTAGCTACTAACCTTATCGGGGCTCCCTTGTATGTTACTTCCTGTTTCTCCCTTGCTGCCTTTAAGATTCTCTCTTTATCTTGGAATTTTGCCATTTTAATTATGATGTGTCTTGAAGAGGGCCTCTTTGGGTTCCTCTTGATTGAGACTCTCTGTGTTTCCTGGATTTGTGTGACTTTTTCTCTCATCAGATTAGGGAAGTTTTCCATCATTACTTTTTCAACCAGAGTTTCTGTCCCTTGCTCTTCTTCTTCTCCTTCTGGTATCCCTATTATACAGATATTATTATGTTTCATGTTGTCCTGCATTTCCTTTAATCCCTCTTCATTCTTTCTGAGCCTCTTTTCCTTTTCTTGACCTTTCTGGGTGTTTTTTTCTACCTTGTCCTCCAGCTCATTGATCCAGTCCTCTGCTTCATCGAGCCTGCTTTTCATCCTTCTACTGTGTTCTTCAGCTCAGAAATTGTGTTCTTCATTTCCTCCAGGCCCTTGTTGATAGTTTCTATTTCCTTTTTCATGTTGATACAGTTTGCAGTGAGTTCATTGTAGTTTCCCTGTAGTTTCTGGTAATTCTGTGTGAGCTTATTGAGCATCCTGATGACCAATGCTTTGAACTCAGTATCTGATAGTTGACTTGCCTATGTTTCATTTATCATTCTTTCTGGGGCTTCCTCCTTTCCTTTCATTTGGGGATGGTTTCTTGGCCTTCCCATTGTTTGTGAGACTCTTCTTGTTAGCCTCTGTTTCTTAAATTTATCTGTTTTGACTCCCTGTGTTTATGGTATGAACTTCTATGGTAGAATACCTGTGAGATTCAGTGGTGCAGTCTCCTTAATCTCCTGAGTTCGCTGGTCTTGGACTGTCATTTATGTTGGCTCTCTGTATGTCTTTGGGTTTTGATTGTTGCTGGGTCTTTCTTTGGTGGGTCCTTTCCTCCAGCTGGTTAACTGAGGGTCGCTCTGTCCACCACACCTTGTATTCTGTTGTGCAGGTGTGGACAGGTTGTGTTAAAGCTGATTCTTTTGTGTGAACAAGGTTTTGAGGCTTCTCTCTCACTCTTGTTCAATTGTTTGTTGTGGGTAACTTCTCTACCAATTGGTTATATTTCCAGGTAAGTCCTGGATTGAGGTTAGTGTGGGTTCCACTACCTCCATCACCTTCTTCTGTTGTTTTCTGTTGGTGGTTCCTTTGTTGGTAGAGTTCCTCTTCCAGCAGGTGTCCTGGTGTTCAGAACACTCCCTCCTTGCAAGTTGTCTGGAGTAGCAAAGTGAAATTTGTCTCACTGTCTCTGCTTTTTGGGATGACCCCTGTTTGGGTCTAACTCTGGTCTTTTCACAGCTCCAGGTTTTAATGTCTTACCTGCAAGACAAGGAAAGGGTCCTGAGTAGAAAACAATCCAGCCAACAACCTGATCTCAAAATACGAGCTTCCAGAATGGTAAGTGGGGTGGAGCAGGGCAGAGAGCGCGTGGTAAGACCGAGGTTTGTGGAGCGGTGGGGGCAACGCTGCAGCTGCCTGGAGAGGCCCGTGGCTACCCCACTCGGCAAAACCCATGGCTGGCCGACTGGGACCCTGCGGGGCTGAGACTGGTGGACCGGGCAGTCCCTCATACACATGCAGATAAACTGGGAGAAAAAGCTGGGGAGCGGAGCAGTCATGGAAGTCTTTTCAATGATGATAATCAATATGACTCAAGAGTTTCTTAAACATATACTGCTATTTCTTTTTTTTCCCCATAAGATCCAAAAGCTCTTAGCGAAGAGAGCAGTCGATACATAAACTAGGATCAGAATCAGAGGGGCTTTTTCTCCCCAGTCCCCTCCCCACCGTGCTCTGGGCCTGCTCACTTTCTCTGGCAGGCTCTTACCACTCTCACACATGTTTCCTCCTTCCCCCCGTTCTCTGTGTTTATCTCTCTTCCTCTCCTTCTTTCTGTCTTTCTTTTCATTTCTCTTTCTTACTACAGTAGAACACAAGACATGCAATTCATTTCTTAATTACTACTCTATTTGTGAAAATCTAGCTAAGTCACTTCAACACCAATTGACATTTTTTTAAAAAGATTTTATTTATTTATTTATTTTAGAGAGAGGGGAGGGGAGGGAGACAGAGAGGGAGAGAAACAGCAATGTATGGTTGCCTCTCACATGGCCCCCACTGGGGACCCGGCCCGCAACCCAGGCATGTGCCCTGACGGGGAATCGAACCGGGACCCTTTGGTTCCCAGCCCGCACTCAATCCACTGAGCTACACCAGCCAGGGCCAACACCCATTGACTTTTAACAGAATAATAATAAAGGTTAAATTAGTTGCTACCTCTCTATCTGATGGGATCTGGGTGCTAGGTGATGGAGCATGTAGGTAAA
>PVJI01028197.1:0-16787 GCA_004026765.1 Micronycteris hirsuta
GATATTGAATATATGTAAATTTAAAACTAAATATCCACTATTTATACAAATAGCTTCTACAAAAAAAAGGTCTTTAACTAAAAAGATACTTCAAACCAACATATTTGCAATTAATATTAATTTTCTGTGCAGAAAAAATTCTGAAAATGTCTAAAATTAATTGCATCTCTTACTATTATTATGTACCTATTGACTTGTACAGAAAGTTTTATTAAGGTTGGCATATCTATATAAATTATGCCAGACTACTATCAGACAAATATATATTTCTGAAATTTTCAGTCATATTTATCATAATTTCTTAATTAAGACTACTCTGGTGTTTTTTTTGTTGTTGTTGTTTTGTTTTCTATTAATCAATGTCATATTACTTAGCACTACTCAATCATAAATAAGGACAAATATGGGTTGGTCAAAAAGTCTGTTTTTTTTTTCCTGTAAAATAAAGACCCATTTTTCATTTTCACCAATAATTATATTGACTTGGGCATTTTGAACATGTCAGCTATTTTCAACTATTGGCTTCTAGTGGGTAGAGGCCAGAGGCGCTGCTAAACCTCTTCCAATGCATAAGACAGCCCCACAGCAAAGAATTACTTGGCAAAAAATGTCAATAATATCAAGAAACTTCACAAACCACTTTTGACATATCTGATCAGTCATAGCACCTTCTCCATATATTACACCAATCTTTTGTTTTGTTTCAGTTGCATTTTTTTCCTTCCTTGAAATAATAAAGCATAATACACTGAAATGTTACATACCTTCTTCCATCTTCAATATTAAAATGGCTGCACAAAAATTCACCAATTTTGACTTTTTTTTAAATGCATGCTGATCTGAGAGCTGTCACAAAACAGTCTAACAAAATTGTTTCGAATGAAGTTTGGGACAACTAAACACTACTAAGCCATTGTACAGAGAAAAACAAAATGGACTTTTTGGCCAACCCAATAGCTCCATGACTGGTTACAAGATGATGTCAGGAACTGACATGAGGATTAAAGGTAGATAATATAGAATACTTATTTTGTTTTGGACAGCATTAAAGTAAAAATAGAAGATGAAAGAGTCACACAATTTACACATAATTCAATCTAAAGTTCTGTAATTTGTCAGCTAGTGGCTAGCGGGCTTAGTTTAAGACACACTAATGCATCCAGTAAACTTAGGAAACTCCCTTGTGGAGTTGAGATCTGCCATTCCTTAATTATGTTAGAGTATATAATTTACTGGCTATTTTAAGCCTCTTGTCCCCCCTTTGCTTAACATGGAAATATCTATATTTCCTCTCAGAGAGATTATATATATAATACATATATGACTAAAAAGACAGTGCAAACCTAAAAGGCTATAATCCTAGAGAAAATGGAACATATACATACAGAAGATTATTTATAGTGGGTATTGTGTGTATTGTCCCTAACTCAACATACATCATTTCTGGCACAAAGCAAGCATTTGATAATTGTTTTTGATTGCTGTATAGTTATCACATACTGTGTGTTATTTTTGTGTTTCTCTGAGGAAGTCAGACATTTTAAAGTGACAAGGTCCAAGCAGTATTATTGTTATTATCACATGAAAGTGAATAACTATTTTGTTGATTAGATAACTATTCCACCAGTAACACTAACTTGCAGCAAAGTTTGCCCTTCCAAAGAGCAAAATACCACAACAGGCTTAAAATACGAGAATCCTGAAGATGGGTAATTGCAGATCTCTCAATGAGTCAGTGAGAAGAAATTTTATTTAGGGATGCGCTTAGTGTCATTTATATAACGCTGAAACAATTATGTTTATTCTACATAGAGCTAGTGCACTGGCTACATTAAGTATACACATTTCTGTGGAGGTGTTCTTTTTTTTAATTATGTAATTTCTATAGCAATTAATGCTCAATTTCCATTTTGAGAAAGAATATAACAAAAAAAGAGTGAAACTTCTTTCATTATTTTTGACATTTAAAATGACTAATTATATAAATTTATATATTGTTTTATATCAAAAAGTGCTATGGCTCTATTTGCAGGACTGTTGCCTCCATTTCAATTCTACATGTCTGATTTTAGATGCTCAGGACTTAAAATACCATCAAATGCCTATATGTACAAATAATGATGCTCAGGTTTACTAAGAATTAATTTTCAATGTTTATATCTTAATATAATCTGATTTACAGTAAACTACTATGAAATATACATCTAATTGAACATTTCTATAGAGAATGAGAAATAACTCAATTAAATAAATATTATCTGATAAACGTTTAGGCCTAGCACACATGTATTTAAAAAGACTAAAAAGAAGTTTGGAAGATACTCCCAGGCTTCAAAGTAATTTACACTCATACAGAAACCATCCACCAATTAAAAATCCAAGAGAGTCTATGTAAGTGTGGACCAGTTTGTGTAGACCAAACTTCCTCCAGAAAAAAATAGATAATATGGAGAAAAATGTATATATTTTAATTAGTCTAAACACATCAGAGGTTTCAAAGTGCAGCCAAGAACTTAATAGCTATAATCCTAGAGAAAAGGAAAGACTAGAGATGTGAGCCCAATAGTTGGTGTCTATTTTCTTCTTGACAAAATCACCACATCTAAAAGTGGAAGGAGAGAGTTGAGAAATTAAGTGTCAGAGAACTAGGAGGGCAAAAATAGGAGTTTGGGGCTTGCAAACAAGAAAGGACACAGGTTAATAAATGGGTTTCAATTGGCTTTGAAAAGCAGTTTCTTAAATGTACATAGAACCAGCACAGGGACTCAAATCATTTTATACTCTTTTCATTAATGTATGCTACTTTCTAACTTTAGTGCTAGACACAAATACAATGCTTTCTTTCATTAAATAGATTACAATAAAGATTCTTTAAAATTATTACATAACATGATAAAAATTTAGTGAACCGTAATTTGTTTTTAAAAGGTTTGAGCCAAAACCTGGTGAAAATCAAATAATAGACTGGAACTACAAGTATGTATGATTAATACATATAAGAAAAATTTTAAAATATAGAAAATTTTAGCAGGAGACTAAGAAATGCAAATAAACCACTTAAAGAGAATTTCAGAAATAAATGAAAAACTCACTAATAACATTAAAACTTCAAATATTAGTTTAAACACACTGAACAGATAATTGATGAATCAAAAATATATTAGAAGAGAATATCTATATTGAATCATAAACAGAAATTGAAAATTAGAAAAAAGTGTGTATATTAAACACTGAATTAATCTGTATTGATGAAATTAGCAATGTTTCTTGCAAGAGGTAATCCACCCTGTAGTTAAAATGTTTTTAATGCAAATTTTCCATTTTAAAAAGAATCAGAAATATCCACATTAAAACACAGCCATGTGTGTGTGTTTTTTTTGTTTTTTACATTCTCTTTCCAAATTCCTCTCTTATACACACTCACACACATGCATACAGGCTAATACAATTGTGCAAAATACACTCATTTTTTTAGATACACAATTTTGAGGAGGTCCGTTGTTGAGCTTCTGCTCCTTATTTCACAGCTTTAATGATCAGACAGCAATAAATCCTTTTCAAATTCTGCCGCATTTCTGGGTAATTATAGACCAAGTATGAAATTATATGGATTTGATGAAGTCATAAATTTAATGTCAGTTGTAATGATGTAATACAGTAATCCTTTATGATAATGCAAGATCCATAACTTCCTTGAATATATAAACATTGGAACTCATGACACCTATGCAGAACTTTTTAAGTTTGATTAAAAAAAAAAAAAAAAAGATTGATCCAGGGAACACCAAGCTGTTGCAAGGAAAGGCTTCACTTCTGGCCCATGGTTTCTATATTCATCCATACTAGTTTGAAATGAAAGATGATTTATGTATTTAAACTTTTATTGTCCTATAATCCTTTATTCAAAACATTTCATATCCATTTAAGCTATATCTATAAGCAGGTACTAACCTATTTTATTTTAGAAACATTAAAATGAACAGTTAATTTCTTTTTGAAATATGAATTCTAGGTCCATTTAATCTTTGTGTGCCCTTGAAGAAGTCATTTAATAAACCTAGGCCTAAATTTCTTCATCTGTAAGAGCAGAGAGTTCCTTCCAGCTTTAAAATTTTATCATCATCAGGCTAATCATGTACTACTTTCTGCCTTTTCAGCAAATTGCTTGGTATTGTGTTTTATATGCACTTGTAATTCATTCAGATGTTTGCTGTGATGAAATTGAACATTTTAATGCTTCAATTCAACTTTGAAGGATATAAATTATAGAAGGAAGTAAGCCACTTAATAAAAACTAAAGAAGCAAAACAAATTATCCTTTTGATGGCTATTTATTTGTACTACCTATAATTAGTTACATGACTGATAGTGTAATATGCACAGAGTGCCTTAACTCCGGGTAAACTAAGTTTAGCAAAATCAGAATTTTGTTTTGTGATCTAACAACTGCTACTGTGCTGAGCAGAAGATGTTGCCTGGAGACGAATTCCAGCATTCGAAGCTTGATATTGTCTAAAATGAAAGAACATTATATACCAAGCTTATTGCCATGATGGCTTCCTGCTTTCTGAATCAAATTAGGATTATAGCTGGAATCGAAACTAATAAAAGAGAAACCTTTATGTTTCCATAAAAATAACTACTAATGTATACCCAACAGTAATAAAAATGAAAAAATCCTGGGAAAATTTATAAAGTGTAAACTATCAATCAACAAAAATCCAATAACGCCTGAAAGTTCCTATCTCTAAAAATTCAAAGGTAAAAGTAAAGCTAAAAATCATTCATCTGTCAACCATTGTGACTTAGGATATCAACTCTCAAGTCATACTGTTATTTTTCATCACTATATCATACAAAAACTCTTAGATTATTTTTGAATTTGAGATCAACACTTATTGTGATCTGACCCCAAGTTGAGGCATATACTACTATTTTAATGAACTGGAGAATATTTAATAAAGGTTTATATTTATTAATTATGTTGGTAATAACAGAGCTTTTGATGAAATTCAGCCTGAGGGGGAAGAGAGAAATTAAACAACAGGAACAATGAGAATATGGTAACAATTTCAAAAGCATTATAACTGTATTTGACTTCCCTTTCTAGAAGTTCTATTTCTATTTTTGTTTTGAATATTACTGAGTGTACGTCTTCTTGAAAGGCTGCCACTTGCCATCTTCTCTGCCAACTCATTTTGTACTAGTTTTACACAGGTCATGAATGGTTCCTAAGAGTTTTATGCCACAGTGGTGATGGCATCTCCCAAAATAAAACAAGAAAAGGTAATTTGAAATATGAATCATATATAAAAAAGAAATTACTAAAACTACTGATGCATCATGAACATCATGATGCACATTCATGCATGCATCATACGTGGTACATAAAATACATGTGTTTTGTAATTGGTATATTATTCAATATACCAATGAATATCATTAACTTGTTGCATGTCTTAGAAATATGAAGAGACTATCAAAGCAATTCTCTGCAGAACTTTTTGATTTTAATATTTTCTTCAATATTTATTATGTACCTTTCCAATAACTAAATGAAATGTAATTGTAAAGCCGTTTGAGTTTATTTTTAAAAATTAAATAAAAAGAAATCAGTTTTGCCCTGGCTGGTGTAGCTCAGTGGATTGAGCGCGGGCTGGGAACCAGAGGGTCCCGGTTCGATTCCCAGTCAGGGCACATGCCTGGGTTGCAGGCCGGGTCCCCAGTGAGGACCATGTGAGAGGCAACCATACATTGCTGTTTCTCTCCCTCTCTGTCTCCCTCCCTTCACCTCTCTCTAAAAATAAATAAATGAAATATTTAAAAAAGAAAAGAAATCAGTTTATTTTAGTTTATTTCATTAATTCACATGTTTGTTGGTATCATGAATTAAATTAAGTTAAACTAAAAATTACAACTAGAACACAGAAGGATGCTTGACACTATTGACTTGATGATAAACAGTGAGTGGGTGTGTGGTTTAATTTCTTCTTAATTACTTATTTTAGTCTGAATAATTTAGTCCAATAACTCAGTTACATGAGGGTTTATTAATAAAGTTTCTGCTCTCTTAACCTTCCAAACTTCTAGTGAGTTTGAAAGCAAGTTATGCAAGGTAAACATGGCTTTCAATCTTATAATCCAAAGAGTATATGAAGCACCCACATGAGGGAACCTCACTGGTATTTAGTTGCAAAAAGCCAAATGTTCAATCATCATTTAATCTTAAAATGGCATTATTAAGAATTGTTTTGAAACCCAATAATAGATGGCCTGCTTTAGAACATCTAGCAGCCCAAGACTCTAAACCTATCTATACATTTAATACTGTAGCTAGTACAGTATTATACTAGCTATACCAGGGTTGTACTTGATTAAGAAGCTGCTGAATGAACAAGGCTCTGTGTTTCTTCCTATTTGCTATACTCAGTGTCCCCCAAGATAGAAACTCCAGTTATTGGTCATGTGTCATTTGGCATTGGAAGTTGTACTTTTGTACTATGGCCCATAAGAATGAGTTTGTAATCTTAGCATTAAATGCAATGCAGACATACAGCGTAAAACAAAAATGACTAATATAGCATGCCAAAAGATGATACATGCTATTAAAGAGATTGAGCAGGGTAATAAAAAGTCAGAGTTATACTAGAGCATATATTTTTGTAGACTGTGATTTCTAATAGGGACTCAGAATAAACATCACTAAGAAAATGACAAGCAAAGATTTAAGCAGTTGAGGGAACATATTAGTAAAAAAAAAGCTATGCTATTCTGCAGCAACAATAAAGAGACAAATCTTGGAGGTTTAAAACCAGAAAGATTATATTCTCACTTGCTGTTTGTTTGCAGATTGACCTGAGCTTCTGTGCTCTCTCATCCTTATCTAAACACAGGCCAGATATTGTATAGTTATGTAAGACCCAGAAGATACATAAATAAAAAGCAAAATTTGATCTGCATATATCAAAACAACCTATATGATATCATCCAGAAACTTCAAAGATCTACTACTATAAAGAAAACATTTGGGCATAATTGGCACCACAGAATTCAAAGTGGTGGAAGAAAAAACAGAAATCATAATGATAGAAGATAACACCTTAATAATAAAGCCAAAGCCTAAATATTAAAGAAGTATTAAAAATGAAGAAACAGCACATATAGTTTAGATCTACTTAATTTAAGTTGGAAGATCTGGATAGTAAGTGAAAAATAAGTCACTGAGGAAAATATTAGAGCAATGGCTATGGAAATAAGGATCATAGCCAATACTCAAAAAAAGGAATTCATCTGTTCAGTCTTAACAATTCCATATTTCTCAAAGAAAGTGTTTGGGCAGAGAAATACAGAGTATTGAATGCCTTGTGGCTGGCACACACTGCTTCCACCAGAGGGTATTGATTCTTCTAGACAGAAGAGGACATGGAGTTCAGCGAGAGTGGAATTGCTGCCGGGTTTGGATCTCAAGCAGAGGGTGACATTTCTTACTTGAGCTCTGGAACACTTCATTTCACTGAGAAGAGGCAGAATAATTATATCATTGTGTCTGATGGAGTACACATGAAATATTTTAACATAGGCACAAATAGAGATAAAAATTTGCAACATCACACAGAAGAAGCCAGAATTTTGCATAACCTATTAGAGAAAATTAAAGTTTCTATGAACACTAGAATCTTTTATACTTGAATTTTTAGCAGTGTTTAGATCTCAGATAGAATTTTGTTGCATTTGTTTTTGTTGTTACTGGTGGCGAAGATTAGTTGAGCTTTTTTTTTTTTTTCTTTGACTTTTCTGTTATTTTTTGTTTCGTTTATTATTTTTGTTTTCTGTATCTTCTCAATTAAGTTTTTGGGGGGGTTTTGGTAAATTTTTTAGCTAATCTTATTCCAGATAAATTTTGGTTAGTATGAATTCTATCAGTGTAGCGTGTGTGTGAAATGGCAGGGTAACAGGGCCCTGATTTAACAAGCCACAGTCAGTGTAAACTTTAAAACCAGTGTGATTTACTAACAGAAAACTTGACATTTGCTGGATTCTTAAAGATAAAAGGAGTTTTATGAACTCAAACCTCTGTGTCACAGACCACTTTGACTAGTTACATATCTATACACCCCATGGGGTTATGAGCATTTTACAGTTAGAGACAGGGTTGTCAGTCATAAATACATTTTTTCTGACTTCTAATGACATATAAAGTTCATTATCTGAGTGATTACATTGATTAAAACTGTTTTTGTAAGGACAAGGACATAAATATTTATAGATAATCCATTCAGCTATTAAAACATGGCACATGAACACAGAAAAAAGCTGCACCAATACTTATAGCTACATATCTGACAAGTATGTATTCATTTTCTCTTTTAACCTAGACATGAGGGATTACACTGTGAAGGCTATCCTGAAATTACGATTATGTTCACATGCATTTTTGGTCAGACAGAAGGTTCAACTGGCCCACTGGATTTAGAAAGGTAGGGGTAGATAATTTTAAAAAGTACTGCTATTATCATCTGGGAAAGACTTTGATCTTGTTCCCCTGAGTTCCTTGAGTTAGCATTTTTGAAGGGTTCCATATCTGGCAAAATATAAACATTTATCAACAGCTGTTGCTGAACTAACTGAGTAGAAAAACCGTCATCCTCCCCTGCTTAACCTGTGGAATCTATTCGCACAAATTCTGCCTAACCTGGAATACTTGTCTCACATGTAACATGTTCCCATTAAAAGAAAATTGAGAATGATTGAATTTACCAATATTGAGAAGGAATAAAGTAAATTCAGAATAATTAAAAGCTAAAAAATATAAAATTAGTTGGAATAAAAGTTTAGGAAACTAAAGTATGTAAAATATATATATGATAAATAACAAATTATATATGATAAATAGGAACAAGTTATTAAAAACCCCTTTTAAGAGGGGTTTCCCATTAAAAAAAACAAAAAAGGATATTAGACATGAGCTTTAGAATACTAACCATGGCAAAAGAGAAGGCAGTCTCTGGGAACCAGCTGAAATGGGGCTGGAGACTCTGGATTCCTAATTTCTTAGTCTTGTGATCCAGAAAAGTTAGTTTTAATTTGTTCAACCAGTTTCCTCATCAGTTTTTACTGAGTTTCTATAAATCATGATTGTTGTAAGCTTTACCGTTGTACTACTTGTCAGATAAGTAAGGTACTTGCATTAGCCTTGCAAAATTTCTTGAATTATTGAGTAGCAAAATTTTGTAAAGAAAGAACTCACTAAACATGTGTTTTCCTCCTCCCTGTTCGCTTCCAATTCTAATTTGTCGACAGCAAAGTGAAAATCATTTTGCTGATATAAGAAAACTCTATTTGCATGTTCATGTGGTTGCCATAATAATTACTGTTGGTTTTAACTTGTCCTGACAAGGAGTTGAAACCATAAAGAGCTTAATGAATCAAAAACAGGGATGTTTGATATTCTGTGGAAAATTTTAGTTTAAAAACTAATATAATTTGCCTTCTCATAATATTTATAACAGAAACATTCCCTAAGAAATTGTTATAACAATTTCACATAATTATTTTCTTTGAGCATAGATTACACTCATTCTCTAAGGCAGCTCGCATTTTGAATATATGACTTGTCCCATTTTTCTCTGAGGTCAGCTGTGATCATAGCAGGGTAAATAGAATATAACTGGAACGAATATATTTTATCTTTGCACATAGCAAACACTCATAAATCATTGTAAATAAAGTATTGTGTTTTATTTAAAACAGTAGTATTTAATTGCAAATGAATTTGTATTTGTTTTCTTCTCATACAATTATTTTTATATATTTTTAAAATTTTGAAATGTTGTAACTATCAGTGAAACTGTAGAATTGGATCTTAATGCTTACAAACAAAACCTTCTTCTTTCTCCCATATTTAAAATGGAACTGAATCCCCTTGTACATTTTTTCTTAGAACTACACCAGTTTAAGGTGTGTTCCTTTCAAATGGAGGCAAGGTGCTGTTTCTTGTGAAGATGGAGAACAGACAGATGGATATAAATTAAAAATCCATTAGAAAAATTGCAATGCTCTCAGCCAAATACAATATGATTTTGTTTACATGAGGTATTTAAACAAACAAACAAACAAACAAAAAACCAAAACAAAACAGAAACAGACCCATAAATACAAGGAAAAAGCTGATGCTTACAAAAGGGGAGGGAGGTGAGATGGGTATAAATAAATAAATAAATCCTATTCTTAGCTCACTGGGTCATGGTTTGCTGACACCTGCTTTATTTCTTTATATCACTTTATTTATCTATTTACTGAATGCATCGCGTTGACAGTGGTTAATACAACTACACAGGATTCAAGGGTACAACTCAATAAAACATCTGCGTACGGCATCACATGTGCACCACTCAAAGTCAAGTAGGTCTCTTCATTTCCCCATCCGCCCCCTCTTTGGGCACTTCCACTTCCTCCCATCCGTCATTCCCTCTGACTATCACCATACTGCATACCGTTGTCCATGTCTATGTGTCATACCTATATTGCTCAATCCCTTCATCTTTTTCACTCAGCCCCCCTACTCCCCACCCCTCTGACAGCTGTCAGTCTGTTGTAGGTGTCTATGCTTCTGTTTCTATTTTATTGTTTTAAATTATTTTGATTAAATTCCACACATAAGAGATATCATATGGTATTTCTTTTCCTCTGACTGGCCTATTTCACTTAGCATAATAATTTCCAGGTCCATTCATGCTGTCACAAAAGATAAGTTTGTTTCTTTTTTACAGCCAAGTAGTGTTCCATTCTGTAAATATACCATAGTTTTTTTATCCACTCATCTACTGATGGGTGATTGGACTGTTTCTAGATCTTGGTGATTATAAATAACACTGCTATACACATGGGAGTGCAATTGTTCTTTTGAATTGGTGTTTTGGGATTCTGAGGATATATTCCCAGATATAGGATCACAGAGTGAAAAGGCAGTTCCACTTTTAATTTTTTAAGGAAGCTCCATACTGTTTTCCTCAGTGGCCAAACCAGTCTGCGTAACTATCAACAGTGTACTAGGGTCCCCTCTTCTCCACATATTTGCCAGCATTTGGGTTTTGTTGATTTATTGATGACAGCCATACCAGCGAGCATTAGGTGATACATTGGTTTCAGTCTGCATTTCTCTGATGCTTAGTGAGACTGAAATTCTTTTCATATGCATATTGACTATTTGGATGTTATCTTTGGAGAAGTCTCCATCCAGATGCTTTGCCCATTTTTTTAATTAGGTTGTTTGTCTTCTTGGTGTTGAGTGCTATAAGTTCTTTATATATTTTGAAAATTAACCTCTTACCAGATAATTGACAAATATGCTCTCCCATTCAGTGGACTGCCTTTTTATTTTTTTGATAGTTTATTTTGTTGTGAAAAAGCTTTTCAGTCTGTTGTAGTCTTATTTATTTTTCCTTAATTGACCCTTACTTTAAAGAAATACATTTTTAAAATAATAGACAATATGGAATTATGAGTTGAAAGAAGTTTTTCACTCAGAATTGTAAAGATGGTGCTCCTTTGTTTCCAGTGAGAAGTAGCTCTCATTCAAGTCATCGTTCACAGTGCAGAATGCATTTTCCCTCCCTCCCAACTCTTGCTGGTTACTTTACTCTATTTCCTTAATTTAAATATTTACGCTAACATATTTCCTCTTCATTTTTTGTATGACTCGTTGGCTATGTAATGCCCAAATGTGTAGGTGTGTGATTGGGTGTGCTTGTATGATCATGGATTTAGATACCTGAGATTTCTAGGCTTTGCTGTAAGGTGACTTCTAAAAATGTTTCTTACCGAAATTAGGAAATTTTGAACTTGCTATCTTAAAATATATTTTTCAGTTAATTCTATCTGTATGTTATTCCAACTATATGCATGTATATTTCTTATTCCCTCCTGCGTGTCATTGAGGCTAGCAGGTTTTCTTAATCTCTTTTTCTCTTTGCCTATTAGTTTGCATAATTGCTATTATTTCATCTCCAAATTTCCTGAGAGTTGCAAGATAAGCACATGCAAAATTTCGAAGTCATGAAGTAGGATATATTTTCATACTTTCAATGATATCGTGGAATTGATAGAGGTTACTAAGAAACATTAAATGAGTGCTTAATTGAAATTTTAAATAACTATTTAATTATTTAATAATTTATTTTTTTCTCTTTTTAAAAGATTTTCTTTATTTTTAGAGAGGAAAAGGGAGGAAGAGAGGGAGAGAAACATCAATGTGTGGTTGTCTCCTGATCTCCTGCTACTGGTGACCTGGCTGACAACCCAAGCACGTACCCTGACTGGGAATTGGATCAGTGACACTTTGATTCACAGGCTGGTGCTCAGTCCACTGAGCCACACAAGCCAGAGCAAAATAATTTCTATTATAAACAAACTCGCTGTGGCTGGTGTGGCCCAGTGGATTGAGGGGCGGCCTGCAAATCCATGGGTTGCTGGTTCAATTCCCAGTAACTACATCTGTCTAACTGTAAGAACTGAAAGGAAAAGGGGATGATGGCTGTGTGGGGTTGGCAAAGAGGGTATGGGGACATCTGTAATAGTGTAAACAACAAAAATAAAGTTAAAAATAAAAAAAATAAGTAACGCACTAAGGGAATCACTAAGTGTAAGCAATGCAGTAAGAAATGAAAAAAATGTAGCTGAATTATGTTTTAATAATATCTACTTCTTACTTGTCTTCATTAACATTCACTATTAAAATTCTCCTTCCGAAATTCCAAACTTTATATACACTGTGATAAACAGGCATTTTATATTCACACTCCAGAATGAACATTGTTATGGGGCATTCGTTTAGATCAAAGGGGAGGAAGCCAGAAGACAGCTGGTTGCTTCAAATCCTACGGGCATAGGTAGATCATCTAACCTCTCTTAATCTACTATATTTATTCCACAAGGGTATTTAGAGTTTAATGATATAATGGAAATAACACACATGGAGCTTTTCAAAGCATGTGGTACTACATGCAGCCCCAGATAACATTGCAGATGACATTGTAAACTCTCTGTGTGTTTGCTGTTCATTATCACCATCAACATTAACATGTGTCAGATTTTAGTGATTTCATGACGCCTTTTCACAGATGCATTGCTTTGTATTTTTACAGAATAAAACTCCTTTGTTACATTTTCTTCAACTTTCGATCTTAAATATTTTTAGATTTAACTGTTCTGCTTGCTTACCTGACGGTTTAATATGATGTATTAATTAGTTTAAATATGCTGTTTTCTTATAGCACCCCTCCCCTCCCAGGGGCATTATAAGGGCTCATTACTCAGAACACGTATGACCTACCCCACAGCATGCTCATTGGCAGCAAGGTCAAGGGTGGTTTACAAGCATGCTTTCTTAATTTACACCTTATAAATGATAGATGCCATTCACCTTTACCGAAAGATATCTCAATGTCAATTATCTAAAATTTGGGAGTTAGGAGTATTTCTTTTGTTTTGACTTTTTTTTTTTCATTTAAATGGTCTTAGGAGAAGTCTGAATCTTCTCTTTAGCTTAAATATAGTCGAATTCTCTTTATTGTATATATATTTTTATTATTTATGAAGATATTAATGTGATTCCTGGACATGATGTTACTTTCAAAAATCCATTTTGTTCTTTAAAAATTACTGATTGAGCACTGGTTGTTGTGGCTCAGTGGATTGAGTGTGGGCCAGTGAACCAAAGGGTCATCGGTTTGATTCCCAGTCAGGGCACATGCCTGGGTTGCGGGCCAGGTCCTTAGAAGGAGTCACTCAAGAAGCAACCACACATTGGCATTTCCCTCTTTCTCCCTCCTTTCCCTTCTCTCTAACAATAAATAAATAAAATCTTTAAAAAATACTGATTGACAGCTAGGATTAGTACATTTCTATGCATATAAAGAGACAGATTACCAAAAGCAAGGGAAATCTATAGTATTGTATTCCAGAAGATTACTGGCATTTTTGTTTATCTGCTAAACATACTATTCTGTAGAAATCATATTTTCATATTTTAAAATTAAAATTTAACTGTTAGATTTTATTTTCAGATGTGTATTACATATAGACAATGAATTTGCCCTTTTAAATTATGAGCAGTGATACTACTAGTGGGAAATTGAAAATGAGATTACAATATTGTTTTATATTAGAAAGTAATGGTTTGTGGTTGCTGTTGCCTAGTAAATCCCTGCTAGATGCCTAATGGTAGGTCAAAGGAGGCCAGTATATCAAATAATTATACCAGTGAGAATGTGATAAAAAGTACGCTAGCAAACATAGATATGTGTGTATAGAGAGTAAATTGCAGAAAAGAGGTTAATGAATTCTGATGGGAGTTATTCAAGGAGCATTTCAAGAAATTAAAAAAAAAGAACAACTTTATTTTGGACCATGCAGTATAAACGTTATGTGTAGAAGAGAGCATGAAAAAATAGCCTTGGTCCTTGATGCCTAAGGCTTACCGATTTTATGTAAATATTCATGAAAATCTATCCATACCTTGGAGTCCCTGTACTCAGCAGTAGCTTCAATAAATTTCACCCAGCAACTTGCATATGTAGGACAACAATCATTTTATAAATCAAATATGTATTTTAAGGATGAGAACTGGTATCATACATGCTGGTTTTGAGGCTGTGAGGCTTTAGTCTGGAAGAGTTTACCACCCCATGACTGATACACCAGCAGCCATAACTTTGGGCTGCTGGCACCATGAAGCTGCATGGCTGGTACCAGGCAGCTAAATACTCCGGTTGAACAACTTATCTCTAAAATGTAATTTCCAAAGATGAAACAGGTGACACATTTCTCCCCAAATTCTGCATCCCAGGTGTTTCATGTCTGTTCAGATCATTTAGACTTGATAAAGGTCTGGCATAGATAATATAGACACAGATATATCCTTGTTTCTATTTGAGAATCAGCATGCCTAAGACATTTGACACTATCGGTGTACCAGCAGAAAAATCCACAGACAAGCAACTTTTCTCCGAAACCAGAGTATCAGATCATGATAGGGGTGGGACAACTCCCTTAAAATAATCCAACACAAAATACTTAATCTCTCTAGCCTTAATTACAACTTGAAGAAAAAATAAGCACAGACAGTGGATACACACACGCAATAACTCCGATCTGAGGTTAGCATATGTAGAGGCAGTCTTGATCTGTGTACAGTTCTGAAACTTCATGCTGGGTAGTCCAGGCAGCTAGGGATACATCAAAATATACCTGCCTGCTGTACAATATCCTGAACAGTATACTGTGAGCAGTTAGACCATTACAAAGGTAATGAGGCTTTGGTGGCTTCACAGTCAATGCGATAGCTCCTTACAGCCATCACCTATGAAAGCAGAGATCAAGGCAGCTCCCTGCTCTTGCACACATTCAAGTGCCCATCAGTAAATGAGTGGATCAAAAAACTGTGGTACATTTGCCCTGGCTGGTGTAGCTCAGTGGATTGTGCGCGGGCTGGGAACCAGACGGTCCTGGTTCGATTCCCGGTCAGGGCACATGCCTGAGTTGTGGGCCAGGTCCCCTGTGAAGGCCATGTGAGAGGCAACCATACATTGCTGTTTCTCTTCCTCTCTGTCTCCCTCCTTTCTCCTCTCTCTAAAAATAAATAAATAAAATCGTAAAAAAACCAAAAAACAAAACTGTGGTACATTTACACAATGGAATACAACACAGCAGAAGAAAAGAAGGAACTTCTACTCTTTGTGATAGCATGGATGGAACTAGAGAGTATTATGTTAAGTGAAATAAGTCAGTCAATGAAAGACAAATACCATATGATCTCACCTATAACTGGAAGCTAATCAACAAAACAAACAAGTGAGCAAAATAGAACCAGAGACAAGGCAATAAAGAACAAACCAACAGTGACCAGAAAGAGGAGTGAGATGGAAAAAAAGGGTAAAGAAGAGTCAGGACCAAGTCAAGGAACATGTGTAAAGGACCCATGGACAAAGACAACGGGGGGAGAGTGAGGATTAAATGTGGGAGGTGGGCTTTGGGTAGGACAAGGGAGAATAATGGAGGAAAAATGGGGACAACTGTAATTGAACAATAAAAAATAAAAAAAAAACATAAATACTTGAATTTAAAATTATTTATTGAGTGCCTTAATATGTGAAAAATATACTTTGCTGAATATATATTTCTAAATTATATATATTAAACTAAATATATATTATATAAAGTATAATATATTATATATTATATAAACTGCAATATATTATATATATTAAACTAAAAAGCCACTATTTTTTCCAGTTTTTCCCTTCTTATTAAAAACACTGCCCACCTACTTACCATCCTCATATTTGTTTATAATTCACTATACCTGTTCATTGAGGATGCTCTCTTTAAAAATAACTTTATCTTTCATCTTCATCTGTTTGTGTATGTGATATTATAATTCATATACTAACAGTTCATTAGTCCCTAGGGAGGATCTAAGACACTTGTTAAAACTTTCAAGATGTCATACCAATAGTAGTCTAAGCATAAGAAATAAGTTGAACAGCACTCTATCTGGAATAAGTGCATTTCAGTAAGCATATCATAGTGCGGTCCTTTTCCAGATGTGCCAGACACAGATGTGTTAGAATCTGAAAGACAGCTACTTTTGACTATTTGACATAAGAGGGACACTAGGACACCTTTAACTTTCTATCTTTTTTTTTTTCTCATATGCCCTTCTACCTAGGAATCAACAAGACCATCCTCAGCCAACCTGGATGCATAAGCATCTACTCTCAAAGTGACCT